>JANAVB010016599.1:18070831-18278331 GCA_029216955.1 Iris pallida | reverse complement strand
ACTTAAGGAATACGTCATGTTCAAGTTAAGTGGGAAGGCTATGCAGTAGCCGTTCCCTGAGTTCAAAGAAGGTTAAGTTCGAGCGATGGTCAGTCGCCGAGAAAAAATGTGATGAGATTGTAGGTCAGTCGCCAAGGCAACACTGGTTTGGGCTCTGCAAGAGAAGTATGGTTCCAAAGCACGGTTTGCTAAGTTTGGTTGAGTCGTTCCACTAATTAGGCCTTGCATTTACGTGAGTCTAGATGTCCTCGTAGGTGCATGGTCATGGACTACTTGTCGATAAGGGGTATTTTTACCATTTCTTCGGATCGGAAAGCCTGGGCCAAGGGACCGATCCGGCCATGGAGGAAACGGGATAATAGCCGAGCTGGATAAAAAGAAGCCGATAGATTGGGGTCTTACTTCGGAGCCCGCTACTCGCATTTGCAAGGCAGCTTTCGTCTACTAGGTAGCAACCGGTAGTGCGGAGACTTGCTTCGGAGTTAGCTATTCGCATTGCAAGGGCCGTCGGCTACCAGGATATGTCCAAAATGGCTTGGGCCAATGACCAGTTCATATAGATGGGTCGACATGGACGGCAATCTGCGTGTGTCCCTTTGGATTGAGTCTAGTTGTATGTGTGTGCAGTCAGAACACAAAGTTTGGGCCAAAGATTTGGCTGCAACGTAGACACCGTGCCTCGGCACGAATGTGGCATCGAAATTGTGAGTTATCCACGCAAGTTCCACAAGTCGAGTTGGTCTCATGTTAAGTTGGAAAGGGCTGTAGAAAAAGTTTGGTTATGTTATCTTGAGTTGCAGGACACGACCTCAAAATATGAGGCACGGCCGCGCTGTCATAACACAAGTATGGGTAAGTCAGTAAGTGGCGAGGCACTACCTCAAGGAGGTAGCACGGTCAAACAAAAATGAAGTCTTACCGAGTAGTTGCATCTTTAATTACGGGCCGAAAGGCAAGCACGACTTGATAGGTTAGCGTTGTTGCAAGCACGGGATGATCTTGAGACACAAATAGGCTAAGGCGTTTATCCTAAAATCGATCCTAAGGTAAGAGTAGAAAGACAATCATAAAGGGACTATGTTATACAAAGTAAATGAACGTATTGGTTTTGTATGGATGGACGAGGAGCTCATTCCACTAGTATAGTTGAGTACTAGCACCCACACAGTCTTTATGTGCAGGCACAGGTAGAAGCTCGTAGCGTGGAGCTCGCTTGGATGCGTCGATGCACAAAGTTTGTTGGCAATTCGAGGCATACGACCGCGTAGAGTTAGGAATTATACGGGACATAATGTATGGGCATCGCCTTCCAAAGCATCCGTTGGTTCAAGATATGTATTGAGAGATGAGAGAGAGCCGAGTGACTTGTAATGTGAGAAGAATGAGCTTGAGTGATTGTAATCTTGGCATTGCGCCCCATTGTAATCCTTGTTTCAATATCAATAAAATATATCTTTTGAATGACTTATGTTTTGTTCTAATTTCTGCTAGCATATTCAATGTCTCTGCTTGGGACTTCTGTGCGACGACCCCGTCGCATTGCTGTAATCGGCCGTTATAGAATCCGCCTTGTACGAGCACAATCTAGCCTCATGCGGCATCATGCCTTAGCGAGGATGATCGCTCCTACGGGAGCGGGACATGACATAATGGTATCAGAGCACGACTTTACGTCCTTGGACTTCGATTAAATTCTTTAACTCTGTAGCTTCCGCAAGTTAATATCGTTGATGCGCTCTCTCTCAAATGTTCCCCGGGATCTCCATACAATAAGTCTATGTAATTTATAAAATATAAAAAAATAGTTTTTGACAAGAAACAAAAGATGGTTAACGTTGCACGATTGGCTAAGTCGGGCTGGGCATATACACCAAAGTTGCGTCAACCCTAGAAAAGTCGAGTGCGGGATTTGAATTGTGTTGGACGAGAACGATTTGGACTTGATTGAGTAAATAGGGATGACTATCAATAGGGGTGCTATCGAGTGACGATAACGTCGGTGCAATATAGATGAGCATGCTTGGAATTCGAGGAATGGTTCGAACGAAAAATGTAAAAAGGTCAATTTTGATTCGAATGATGG
Organism: Iris pallida; assembly: GCA_029216955.1. NCBI lineage: Eukaryota > Viridiplantae > Streptophyta > Magnoliopsida > Asparagales > Iridaceae > Iris > Iris pallida. The sequence continues at coordinate 18,276,248 of JANAVB010016599.1, read as the reverse complement.
TTTTGAGAATTTGTCGAATGATTTTATCTCTGAGTGGTGTATGCGATAGCTTCAAGGATGTCGATCGATCGATTGAGGATGCAGGGTGTCGATGAGTCTATCAGCAAGCGTCGCGTATATGCAAAGCCGTAGATTGAGTATCGTTGAATAAGTTGTACACTACCAAAATACGCTCATTTAGCGACGGCTTTTTAGCGACAGAATTTTTCCGTCGGTATTAGCGACCGTTTCGTGGCCGCTCAGCGACGGATTACCGACTACACGCCTTTGCCATTTTTATTTTAATTTTAGGGAGATGAAAGGTCGCACATCCGTCGCTAGACTGTCGGTGATATAGCGACGAATTTATCGTCGTCGCTACACAGTCGATTATTTGGCAGGAATTGTGTAGAGAATTGGCGGGACATATCGTCGACGACTTAGCGACGGATATTCAATCGGCACTTATCAAAACAGGCGACTGCTGGGCGACTGGTTTTCACCAGTCGCTAGTCCGTCGCTATATATACGTACCAGACTTTAAATGAAATGACGGGGGGAACTTTTCGCATTCCCCCCAAATTCACTCTCTCTCCTCTCTCTCTCTCTCTCTCGTCGGTGTCGGCTTCGGTGATCGGCGTCGGTGTCGTCGTCGGCGTCCTCTCCTCTCTCTCTCTCCCGAAGGTAACCTTCCCTCTCTCTCGATCTCTCTCTCTCTCTCTCTCTCTCTCTCTCGCGGTGTCGTATAGGGGCTGGGCGGCGCGCTTGGGGCTGGGCCGTCTGGGGCTTGGCGGCTGGCTTGGGTTGGGGGCTGGACGGTGGGCTTGGGGCGACGGCGTCGGGGGCTGGACGGCGGGCTTGGGGCTGGGGCGTCGGAAGATGGGCGGCTGGCTTGGGTCGGGGTCTGGACAGTAGGCTTGGGGCGGGGGCGTCGGGGTCTGGGAGGCGGGCTTGGGGTTGGGGCGTCGGGGCTGTACGGGGGCGTCGGGGTCTGGGAGGCGGGCTTGGGGTTGGGGCGTCGGGGGCTGGGCGGCTGGCTTGGGTCGGGGTCTGGGCGGTGGGCTTGGGACGGGGGCGTCGGGGTCTGGGAGGCGGGCTTGGGGTTGGGGCGTTGGGAGCTGGGCGGCTTGCTTGGGTCGGGGTCTGGGCGGTGGGCTTGGGGCGGGGGCGTCGGGGTCTGGGAGGCGGGCTTGGGGTTGGGGCGTCGGGGGCTGGGCGGCTGGCTTGGGTCGGGGGCTGGGCGGTGGGCTTGGAGCGGCGGCGTCGGGGGCTGGGCGGCTGGCTTGGGGCGGGGGCGTCGGGGGCTGGGCGGCTGGCTTGGAACGGGGGCTGGGCGGTGGGCTTGGGGCATCGGCGTCGGGGGCTGGACGGCTGGCTTGGGGCGTGTGCGTCGGGGCTATTTGCAAACGACGCACACCCATAAGCACTCTTCATATATATATGCAACCGAACTACTGGACGGCGGGCTTGGGGCGGCGGGCTTTGGTCGGGGACGGCGGGTGGCTTTGCTTCTCAAATTCATCTGAGTTTATATATTGGCTAAATAATATGTTATCCATATTGGGTGTTCCATTAGTTTGGTGGTGTTTGGATTAGTAAATATGAATATATATGGGGTTTAGATTCATGGTGTATATGTTCACTGTCTCAAGGACAGTGCGAGTTCTATCAGTTGTGTGCTTCTGTATAGATGTATATATCTATACATCTAGCTGTGATATACATATGTGTATGTGACAATCTCAGTTAGCGGCGAACTAGTTACCGGCTAGCGACGGATATTTCTAGCTCCATTAATTGCATTAATCTACGGTACGACATGGTGATCATGACATAGTCCCTGCAGACATTCGACTGGCGAGGCAGAAACTATGTTGCCGTAGATAAAGTTGTCTATCCTCCGACCCTCATCCCTCGGCAATGATGATACGACAACCTATCAATATATCTTATATATTAGTAGATGATGTCTTAGTATTACATTAGCGAGTTCATCTTGATTCTGTTACGTACGTCCTTCAGATACTAGATACGATATGGTTAACATATACTACACGATATGTATACAGAATATAGATGAATCACACTAATGTATGCTAGAATGAATCTTGGGTTGTGTTCTGAGCCATCCGTTCTCACACTTAAAACACATAGGAATTAGTAGTGTGAGAGCGCCGGAAAGAGTGAGAGCGCCGGAGGGGGGGGAGGAGAGAGAGAGAGTAAAATGGTACGACATGGTGAAGTAGTACTGTATTTTGGCTCCAGTTCCAGCTTCATTTGATCTACGGTACGACATGGTGATCAGGACATAGTCCCTGCAGCCATTCGACTGGCGAGGCAGAAACTATGTAGCCGTAGATAAAGTTGACTATCTTCCGACCCTCATCCCTCGGCAATGATGATACGACAACCTATCAATATATCTTATATAGTAGTAGATGATGTCTTAGTATTACATTATGTGAGTTCATCTTGATTCTGTTACATTCTTCAGATACTAGATACGATAAGAACATGTACTACACCATATGTACAGAACATAGATGATTCACACTAATGTATGCTTGAATGAATCTTGGGTTGTCTTCTGAGCCATCCGTTCTCACACTTGGCAAAAAATCGAATTTTTTATACTTTATCGGCTTTCGAAAATGTACTCAAATTACATGATGGTTCCTTTAGTTAGCTTGCTTATGTTACAATTATATTATTTGTGACTATCGATCTTACCGGATGGCACCCATGACCCGAGGAGCGGCACGTCGTTTGAGAAAAACAGTGAATGATGAGGTGGCTCCTCCTACAGTTAAGGAGGAAGTGGCACCGGTTGCTAGTGAGACCGGGAGTTCTATTCATCCAGCACCGGTAGCTAGTGAGACCGAGAGGACTCTTCATGTAGTCCTTGCAAGGGACGACATCTCTCCTCGCGCCAAAAATCTCGTTTTTTCGAGGTGGTTGCGTGAACGTATCACTGAGCGTTTGCGTGAGCAGCGTGGTTCTCATTAGCTATTAGTACTTATTTGTATTGGACTATTTGTATTGAGTTGTTTTTGTATTAGACTATTTGTATTGGACTACATATATGAACTAGAACTGTGTCAATCTCTGGATTGTATTGGACTACGACATGGTGATCAGGACATAGTCCCTGCAGCCATTCGACTGGCGAGGCAGAAACTATGTATCCGTAGATAAAGTTGACTGTTCTCCGACCCTCATCCCTCGGCAGTGATGATACGACAACCTATCACTAGAGGATACTCTGAGAGATCCATCTGTGTAGGACGTATACTCTGAGATATCACCTTTACAAGAATGATATCAGTAGTGGGATCGAGTGTTGGAGGAGATACTATCAGAGTATACGTCATACTCAGATGGGTCTCTCACCGTTACTATTTTTTTCTGACAGCAAGGTGGATGTGCTCCGTCAACAGATTCTTGCTTCGAACCAAAACTTTGCCCCGGAGCTTAAGTGGATATCCTTCGTGTAGAGCTCGAGTGAGAGGTTCCTGACAGCATGGTGGCCTCCTTTGTCAAAGTATCTGTGCTCATCCAACATTGGTTGTGGGACAAACACGGATACTTTAACAAAGGAGACCACCATGCTGTCAGGAACCTCTCACTCGAGCTCTACACCAAGGATGTCCACTTGAGCTCCGGGACAAAGTTTTGGCTCGGAGCAAGAATATGTGGACGGAGCACATCCACCATGCTGTCAGAAAAAAATAGTAACGGTGAGAGACCCATCTGAGTAGGACGTATACTTTGATAGTATCTCCTCTAACACTCGATCCACTACTGATATAATTCTTGTAAAGGTGATCTCTCAGAGTATACGTCCCTCTCAGATGGATCTCTCAGAGTATCCTCTCCGGTTGGGTTGTGTTCTGAGCCATCCGTTCTCACAGAGGGTCCTATTTTGGATTCTGTATTTTGTATTTTGGTTTCTGTATTTTGTATTTTGGTTTCTGTATTTTGTATTTTGGTTTCTGTATTTTGTATTTTGGTTTCTGTATTTTGGCTCCAGCTCCATTTACATTAATCTACGGTACGACATGGTGATCAGGACATAGTCCCTGCAGCCATTCGACTGGCGAGGCAGAAACTATGTATCCGTAGATAAAGGAGGGAAAAGATAAATCGAATTATAACGACGGATATTAGGTTACTCTTCAGGATAATTGATGTCTATTTTATATTAATTTGGTTTGGTCTATATGATTCTTGGATAATTGGTGTGCATTAAATTCGTATGTGCATATTTGGTCTATGTGATTGTTGGATAATTGGTGTGCATTATATATTGGTTTGGTTTATGCATATTTTTGTGAACAGGGAAAGTGCTGCAATTTTTTTTCAAAAAAAAATTCTCAGTTATCGACGGACTAGTGACCGGTTAGCGACGGATATTTCCAGCTCCATTTGCATTAGTCTACGGTACGCCTTGGTGATCAGGACATAGTCCCTGCAGCCATTCGACTAGCGAGGCAGAAACTATGCAAGTAGCCTTAGATAAAGTTGACTGTCCTCCGACCCTCATCCCTCGGCAATGATGATACGACAACCTATCACTATATCTTATATAGTAGTAGATGATGTCTTAGTATTACATTAGTGAGTTCATCTTGATTCTGTTACGTCCTTCAGATACTAGATACGATAAGAACATATACTACACCATATGTACAGAACATAGATGATTCATACTAATGTATGCTAGAATGAATCTTGGCTTGTGTTCTGAGCCATCCGTTCTGATCAAGCATCTTCCTTCTCCTCTCCTCCACCATGGCTCTGAACAAATCTGCTCCTCCCTCTACTTCCCTTCTTCTTATTTGACTCTCTCAGCCACATATGACATCCAGCTCAAGTGTAGAGTCGGAGGAGAAGAAGTGGACATGAAGAGGAGGGGGAAGCAGCACAGTCGGCGGCATGACCCGGAGGAAGTACAGAGGTTTTTTTTAACAGCCGTAGGAGAACTATAAGGATATATCTTTTCACAACATGTCATCTTGTCAAAGACCCTTCATGTGAATATCATGTTACCGCGGTGTCGGAAGACTAACATGTAATAAGTTTTTAAGCCGTGTGTTTTGATATAATCTTCCCAACTCTTTCCTCCTATATAGTAATCTTGCATTATTACATAGCATGAAAGAGTTTTGAGGATTATGTCAAAACACACGGCTTAGAAAATTATGACATGTTAGTCTTCCGACACCGCGGTAACATGATTGTCACATTAAGGGTCTTTGACAAGGTGATATGTTGTGAAAAGATATATCCTTATAGTTCTCCTACGTCTGTTGAAGAAAACCTCTGTACTTCCTCCGGGTCATGTTGCCGGCTGTACTGCTTCCCCCTCCTCTTTCTGCCCACTTCTTCTCCCCCGACTCTACACTTGAGCTGGATGTCATATGTGGCTGAGAGAGTCAAATAAGAAGAAGGGAAGTAGATGGAGGAGCAGATTTGTTCAGAGCCATGGTGGAGGAGAGGAGAAGGAAGATGCTTGATCAGAACGGATGGCTCAGAACACAAGCCAAGATTCATTCTAGCATACATTAGTGTGAATCATCTATGTTCTGTACATATGGTGTAGTATATGTTCTTATCGTATCTAGTATCTGAAGGACATAACAGAATCAAGATAAACTCACTAATGTATGCTAGAATGAATCTCGGGTTGTGTTCTGAGCCATTCGTTCCGATACTTGGCAATTAAGCCATTCGACTGGCGAGGCAGAAACTATAAGGCTACTTGCATGTTCTTCCAACTTTAAATTACAATATTACTATATTAGGTTAAATAAATCACTAACCTCATCACGGTGAGTCTTGGTGTAGCACTCAAATGTGGGGCACCTGTAATCTATGTGAGTTCATCTTGATTATGTTGCATCTTTCAGATACTAGATACGATAAGAACATATACTACACTATATATACAGAACGTAGATGATTCATACTAATGTATGCTAGAATGAATTTTGGGTTGTGTTTTGAGCCATTCGTTCCCATACTTGGCAATTAAGCATGTGAAATAGAACTGATTATGTTTAGTTTGTCTTACGATACAGATTTTCACATCCAAATTGAAATGGATCGTTACTTCGTTGATCGTACATGGATGTACTATAGCGGATCAACCTCCTGGACCGTAGGTACTTATAAGTATTGACCGTATCGGATTAGTATCGATCTATCGTTTTGGTATGGACCGTATCGGTTGGTATTGGTCTTAGCGAATTGGTATCGTCCTATCCGATATGTATCGGCCGTATAGCTAGGATTCATATTGGCCTTATCGATTTGGTATCGGTCATATCCGATAGGTATCGGCCGTGTTGGATTATTATATACCATTTCGGATTAGTATCGTGGAAGGTTTAGTAACAACTGTACTTGGATTTCTCTCTTCTAGAGCTAGATTACCATTGCAAGAGAGTCACGAGAGCGTAAATGGCCAGTTACAGAATATACATACTTCCTTTTCAATCTCGCTTTTCCTGATAGAAAAGGAAGTATGTATGTTATTGTAACTGGCCAATCACGATCTGGTGATTCTCTTGCAATGGTATTCTAGCTCGAGAAGAGAGAAATCCAAGTACAGTTGTTACTAAACCTTCCACGATACTAATCTGAAATAGTCTATACTAATCCAATACGGCCGATACCTATCGGATATGACCGATACCAAATCGATAAGGCCAATATGAATCCTAGCTATTTGGCCGATACATGTACATATCGGATATAGGACGATACCAATTTGTTAAGGCCAATACCAATATGATACGTCCTATACCAAACCGATAGACCGATACTAATCTGATACACTAGATACTAAGTACATCTGGCCTACACTAGCGGATCCACAAATTACTGCACGATAGGCCCAACGACTCCAGTTACATCCGGTTATTGGTGAGTACATGATTACATAGTAATTTTGTTAGTCTTGTGATACAGATTTTTACTCTCTCATGCTACCAACGTCACAACTTTTCCAGTGCTGCTCCCTCTAATGATGATGAACGCAAAAAACCAATGTCACAACTTTTATAACTTGAGTAAATTTCTTTACCCTATATAAAAATTTATGTTGTCAGAAAGATGGCTCCTAGGACTCGTCGAGGTGGTACTGCTAGTCGAGGAAGTAGTCAAGGCAAGAAACCCTTGGAAGTCGACACGGAGGAAGTCTCCGTCGTCAAACAAGAGCCGATGACTGTTAAGGAGAAGGTGTAACCAAAGGTCGAGGACGTCAAGGAAGAACCGGTGACCATCAGGGAAGAAATTGCTTCCAAGCTTGAAGCTAAGAAGGAGCCACCGTCAGAGAGTAGTAGCATCGGGACCGACCCTCCTGTCCCTACAGAAGACCTCAACCAGATTGAGCCTTCGTATGCAAAGTGGCTGATAGAATGGTACATGCTCAACGCAACTATCATCCCTGGCTGTGAGGATTCATCGTCTGACTTATGGTCTTTGTTGAGGCCAAAGTCGATTTTTCTATGTGTTTTGGAATATTTATGAAAATTTTGGAATATTTGTGCTATGATCGGATTATAACGATGGATATTTGGTTACTGTAACTGGCCACCTTTACAACCTATGTGTTTTGGAATATTTATGAAAATTTTGGAATATTTGTGCTATGATCGGATTATAACGATGGATATTAGGTTACTGTAACTGGCCAACTCTTTCCTATGTGTTTTGGAATATTTGTGAAAAATTTGGAATATTTGTGCAATGATCGGATTACAACGATGGATATTATGTTACTCTTCCGGATAATTGATGTCTATTTTATATTAATTTGGTTTGGTCTATATGATTCTTGGATAATTGGTGTGCATTAAATTCGTATGTGCATATTTGGTCTATGTGATTCTTGGATAATTGGTGTGCATAATATATTTGGTCTATGTGATTGTTGGATAATTGGTGTGTATTATATATTGGTTTGGTTTATGCAAATTTTTGCGAACAGGAAAAGCGCTGTAATTTTTTTTTCAAAATATTCTCAGTTAGCGACGAACTTGTGACCGTTTTGCGACGGTCACCACCAGTTTTCGACTACTTTTCGACGGTTATTCCGTCGCTAACTGGATATTTGGAAATGTTCCCAGGTAGCGACGGATGGTCGACGGATTATCCGTTGGCATGGTATATTGTTCGACGGAATCGCGACGACCTATCCGTCGCCCGTTTTCTGGAAATAACAAGAATTTCCAGAACAAGATCGACGGTTATTCCGTCGCTATTCCGTCGATATATGTCGACGGAATAGCGACGACTTATCCGTCGCCATGTTGCTGGAAATGACATGAATTTCCAGAAGCTGATCGACGAATTTTTTGTCAGAAAACCGTTGCTAATCCGTTATTTGTTATCGAAGGTGTCGACGGATTAGCGACGGAACGATACGATCTGATACGCTGTTACGACGGGTTACCGACGGAATTGTACGTCGCTATTGCCTAAACATTTCAGTACTTAATAGTTGAAATAGACGAAAGTCCGTCGGAAATGCGTCGCTAATGCTTCGTATTGTGACGTCGACAATCCGTCGCTATTCAGTCATGTGACGACAACTTAGCGACGGAACGTTATTAGCGACGAGCTGATTGCCGACGGATTATTTTGGCCAAAATTCGTCGGTTATCGGTCTCTAATAGTAATTACCGTCGGTTTAGCGACTGATGTGGCCGTCGCTAAAACGATAAATTTTGGTAGTGGTACTCTTGAAGATTTGGACGAGTCGATTCAAACAAATTAGAGATGATGCACACGGGATAGTGATTGCGTGAGTACGAAATGCAAAATGATTGAGTAGGTAAAATCAAATCGAGAAAAAAGTTAGGGTGTACGAATGGATAACTTGATCGAGGAAATCGATACGAATCATATACGAAAAGTTAGCACGACGGAAGGATAGTGTGCATGAAAGTTTTGATTTTAAAGTTACAAAAATGACACTAAGGATTTGAATGAATGTTGCTCGATGATTTGAGTTAGCTAGTAATGATGCAAATTAAGAAAATACATTGGTCGATGACTTAAGATAGACAAACAAATATATGTGTTTTCAGATTTGAACGAATTGATCTTGTAAAGGATTCGAGGATAATGATAGAACTTGAATTTGAATGTCGAAGAGATTATCCAGTCGAACGATAGCATCATTCGCACGACTCAAAATTCGTTGCAAAGGAAGATCATCAGGTTACACATATCATCGATGGTATTGAGACGTATCAAAGATCGATATGCGATAACTAGGGCACTCTAATTCGAAGAATGACAATCGTGCAAGTGTTATTGTTCTTACAGATGCTATACTTAGGATTTTGATTAAAATAAATGTGGATGAAAACAGAAGTGTCTTGATGGTTACACGGATAACCACAGCGCCGACATTCTTGTCTTGCGTGAGCGCAATTCTAGCCTCGCACATGCATCACGTCGGATTTGGGGCGATCGTTCTGCGTGAGCGCTGACATGGTGATTCATGTCGCGGGAATGATCGAACTCGGAAAATCAGGACGCGACAACTTTGATTATCTCGACTTGTTGGTTTGATGCGAAGGAAAATTCGAGGATGTTTGAACTTACGATTGATGATTGAGTAAACTTGAGGACTGAATAGATTCAATCTACGTATCTAGAATAAATTAGTCTAGACACAAACAAGAGTTACGTCCCGATAGGGATGATTATTCCGCGGGAGCGTTGCATGGTGATTTTATGCCCACCATGGGTAATCGAACTCGTGTGGGATCGGGACGTAGCATATTGTTAAGTCAGACGACCTTGTGATCGATTACGTACATTGGCATAAATGGCTTAGGGATTATGAAATATGAATTATGGTTTAGAAATGAATCGTGTCGTAGCATGCTTGACTTGAGAAGGATTGATAGGTAGATTATGTCGAATGTGTTCGAAGAGATAGACTATGTAAAATGGCTTGTTGGTCGAACGATATTGATGTGTCGAAGATTTGATTGAGTGAACATACGATATGATGGCTTTGTTGAATGACTCAGACCCCGTGCGACAAATGTTGGGATGTGTGTAGGGAATCGATGCTCGATGTTTAGAAATCAGAGTGATGCGAGCTTGGGTAGAAAACCCCGTACTATCAACTTGGTTTGACCTTAGGATGGGGTCAGTGTTGATATTGTTGTTTGGGAACTATGATTCCAATACCGACGGATGACTTTAGCCTAAAGACATAGCCTAGCGGTTAAGCAGACGCCCCGGTACGGAGCGATAGGAATTATGGAGGCACCACTCAAGAGGCTCGGTTGACATGCACGTATATCAGGGATGCCCGAATATGTGCACGATCCGACTCAAGTGGTGATAGCGGATTCTCTATCACGAGGCTTGGCTGAAATGCATGTATTTTGGGAACGACTGGAATATGTGCACGATCCAACTAAGTGGTACGTTGAATCAAGTGAGACTAAAAAAAATAAAAAGTGTCAAGGATTTCAAAATAGTGTTTCAAAGAAAAGACTGATGGTAGTATGAGCGTGGCTCGAATTGTGGGAACGCATAGGAGAAATATGTGAGAGTCCTTGAATGTTGAATAAAGTGATAAGTCGATAAGTAACTACTCAGTTAGTTTCGAGGACGAAACTTTTTCTGAGTGGTGTATAATGTAGTGCCCCATCCTGCTCAGTCAATCGGAGGAATCGAAATGCCAACGGCGTTCGGACTTAGCCATGCAACGGCAACTCGAAGGCCCGCCCGGTCGAGGCGACTCCTCGCTCAGGTGGGGTAGTTTCGTTGAACTCGCCTCATCTTAGCCTTCACATAATAAATCGTATGTTTTCAACTTGCACAAGTACGCTTGATAATAAAAGAGACGAATCCACATAGCTAAGGGAATAATCTCGATGGGTCGAATTGAGTTAGAATATGGAAAGGTCCAACGGTCGGCTTAGAGTTGGTGCACGGCGTGCTTTGAAAATGACACTCGATCCTTCGTCCCGTGGCTTGGGAGAAGAAAAAGTTGGTCTTCGACACAAAACTATGAATTAGCCTAAGTCATAAGCGTCACCCGCGTAAATGCTCGATAAAGCATGCACGCTTCCACGATGCAAGGCTTGGTATAGCCTTTGCTCGTCCCTCGGGTTAAGTTATAGGCTCGATTAAGTTAGGCAAGGTAATGTTGGGCTATCAAAGTCATAGCAAGCACTGTCCCGCTCTTTCTACAGTCGTCAAGTTACTTAGTCCCACGATCTCAAGGCCCGTCATATAAAGTATGACTTGGGTGATAGTGTCGCGTAGAACACGAGTTGGTTCAAGGTACGAGCCACAGTTGGTTCGGTGGAAAGTCAGTCATGGTCTATTGGCACTTAAGGAATACGTCATGTTCAAGTTAAATGGGAAAGCTATGCAGTAGCCATTCCCTGAGTTCAAAGAATGTTAATTTCGAACGATGGTCAGTCGCCGAGAAAAATATGATGGGACTGTAGGTCAGTCGCCAAGGCAACCCTAGTTTGGGCTCTGCAAGAGAAGTATGGTTCCAAAGCACGGTTTGCTAAGTTTGGTTGAGTCGTTCCACTAATTAGGCCTTGTATTTACGTGAGTCTAGATGTTCTCGTAGGTGCGTGGTCATGGACTACTTGTCGACAAGGGGTGTCCATTTTTTCGGATCGGAAAGCCTAGGCCAAGGGACCGATACGGCCATGGAGGAAACGCGGTAATAGCCGAGCTGGGTAAAAAGAAGCCGGTAGATTGTGGTCTTGCTTCGGATCCCGCTACTCGCGTTAGCAAGGCAGCTTTCGTCTACTATGTAGCAACCGGTAGTACGGGGACTTGCTTTGGAGTAAGCTACTCGCGTTGCAGGGGCCACCGGCTACCAGGCTATATCCAAAATAGCTTGGTCCAGTGACTAGTTCATATAGAATATAGATGGGTCGGTACAGGCGACAATCCGTGTGTGTGTCTTTGGATTGAGTCTAGTTGTATGTGTGTGCAATCAAAACACAAAGTTTGGGCCTAAGTTTTGGCTACAACTTAGACACCATGCCTCGACACGAATGTGGCATCGGGATCGTGAGTTGTCCATGCAAGTTCCACAAGTCGAGTTGGTCTCGGGTTAAGTTGGAAAGGTCGTAGGGCAAGTTTGGTTATGTTATCTTGAGTTGCAGGACACGACCTCAAAATATGAGACACGGTCGTGCTGTTATAACACAAGTATGGATATGTCGGTAAGTGGCGAGGCACCGCCTCAAGGAGGTAGCACGGTCACATGTACGAAAATAAAGTCTTATCGAGTAGTTCTGTCTTTGATTACGGGCCGAAAGCAAACACAACTTGATAGGTTAGCGTTGTTACAAGCACGGGATGATCTTGAGACACAAATATGCCAAGGCGTCTGTCCTAAAACCGATCCTAAGGCAAGAGTAGAAAGACAATCATAAAGGGACTATGTTACAAAAAGTAAATAAGCGTGTTAATTTTATATGGGTGGGCGAGGAGCTCATTCCACCAGTACAGTTGAGTACTGGCACCCACACTGTTTATGTGCAGGCACAAGTAGAAGCTCGTGGCGCGGAGCTCGCTTGGATGAATCGAGGCACGGAGTACCTTGGCGATTTGAGGCGTGCGACCGCGTAGAGTCAGGACTTATACGGGACATAATGTGTGGCGTAACCACCACTTTCTAAAATGAGGGTAATTTTGAACTTTTGTAAAATTGATTATTTAATAATAGGTTTAAATCATTTTATTAACTTATTGGTGATTTTGATTATTTTAATTTAATTTAATTAGTGTTTTTTTTTATTTTGTTCTTTGGCTAGTGTAACCTTAGAGCTGCTTAGCCTAGAGACTAACCATGACCATGGAGGCCTAACCCATGTGATTAGATTAGCTAATTACCACTTTTTAGACTAAGGGTATTTTGGTCATTTTGTGACTTTTGAATTATTTAGAATTTTGATTAATTGGTTAATTTTATATTATTTTAATAATATTTAAATTGATGTATTATAATTTTGGTCATTTTTCATATTTTAATATTTTAGGAATTTTTATATTTTAATATTGTATTTTCAGGTTTAGTTTGATCGGGTTTGAGTTTTGGCTCATTTCGACTTATGTTAGTGACCCAGGTAGCTTAGACTCTAGTTGGGACCCAGAGTTTAGCTAGACATGGCCCATAAATTCTACTAATTAGTATAGTGCATTTAGACTAATCCCACATGACATAATTGGTCCATTTGATTAGTTAAACTAGACCCTTTTAGCCCCAAACTTCCACATAAGACAAAATTGACTCAAAGGGGCCTTGGAGGACATTTTGGACATTTGCCAAATGCCCCCAAACCCCATAAATCTGGACAGCAGCAAGAGACCCCCTCTCCACTTCATTTTTCTTCACATCTTGTTCTTCTTCTTCTCCTTTGAGAGTTCATTTCCAAACCAAGCCAAAATCCTTTGATTTCAAGCTACAAAGTAAGTCAAATCTCTTCCAATCTCTTCCATTTCTCTAAATCTCTCTCTAATCTTGGTGCTAACCCTTGTTTATCTTTTATTTGTGATTTTTATCTAGGTAGAACCTAGCATGGAGGGGTTGGAAGCATAGAATTGGCTCTTGACCCAAAAAGAACAAATTTTGGGGCTTTTCTTGGGATTCCAACTCCCAAGAGGTAAACCCTAACTTTACCTCTTGTAATTACTCCTAATTAGTATTATTTGCATATTAGAGGATGCCCGAGGCGTAGGACAACCCATTAGAAGAGGTTTGGAACCCATTGGACTCAATTCGGGACTTTCGGGCTAGGTTTAGTGCCAATTTTGGGGAAAACCCTAAATTAACATGTTTGGGTGATACCCCTAGCCTAATTAGACCTAATTAGGTTAGTTTGGGTGAGATGAGGCTAGGTACGTGTCCATATTTGGATACGTGGGGTCGTTTTGCGAGAAATCATAAAAATAGACTTTTTCGGGGTTTTCGGGTTCCAACACACGGGTGACTTTTTGCACCGACACTAGAATCGACAAGTTAGTAATTAGAATAAGTTTTAATAATTATTTAGAACTCGTGGGTAGAGTTTGGGTCGAATCTGGATAGGTTTGGTGTCCGTATCACGCGGTATCGCGAATCGGACACCCCGGAGTCGCCAGAATGGCCATTTGGCCATTCGGGCCTCGTTTCTTGTTTTCGCTCGCGTGCGCGAGTTAGATTTCTTGTGTGGGGCACGTGTCTAGGCCCTAGAGGGTAGAATTGCAAGATTTGGGTATTCGGATAAGGTTTTGGGTCGTTTAGGAATATATATATGTGTGTGTGTGTGTGTGTCCATATATAAATATATATGTGTATGTATCCATGTGTGTATGTGTGTGTGTCTATATATGTAGATATAAATATGTGTATGAGTGTGATATATATATATATATATATATATATATATATATATATATATATATATATATATATATATAGTGAGATAGAGGAGAGATTTAGAGAGGAAATTAGAGAGAATGAGAGGAAGAGATTAAGGGAGTTAGAGAGGGAGAGAGTGGAGAGCAACACAACAGCTAGGGGGGAGTTGGGGCTGCTGTTTCCCCCCCCCCCCCAAAACAGCAGCAAAAACAGCAGCTATAGCAGCAGCAGCAGCATTCATTAGCAGCAGCAATAGCAGCAGCAGTAGCAGCCTTTTGACCCCCCTTTAGCCCCATTTGACCCCCCATTTAACCCCTAAATATATACCTATATATATACATATATATACCCATATATATACCATATATAAACCTATATATACCTCCCCTAAATGGCCTATAAGTGGGTAAGTTTGAGTGAGTTAGAGTGTGTCTTGGTGAGGTTCTAAAAGAGGGGGATATTGGTTAGAGGTTGGGGGAAATATGGAGATAAGTGGTATGTTAGTACTAAGGGGTTAGCCACGAATACTAGATGGGTTAGATGGATTGGGTAGCAAGTTAGTATTGGTTAGATAGTTAGAGTTTAGTATTCTAGTTAGAGTTGGATTCGTGTGGTATTTTGAGATACCAAATTGGTATCTCATGAATATCCATTACCTTAAGGTAATGCAAGTTTACCCTTTTTGACTTTTCAATATCAAGATACCGTGATACGGTATCAAAATTCTAGGAGAGGGTTTAAATACCATAATAGAGAGTAGGGGGAAGCTTAGAATGAAGTAGGAAAGCCTAGAGTGGGAGTTAGAAGCAAAAGTGAGATTTTGCCAAGATAATGGATAAATCAACAACATGGACCGTAAGATGGACTAGATGTCCTAGAACCCTAGATTTTTTGGTTGGTAAACCTTAGATAGGATAGTATCTAGCTACCCTACGAATCCTAGGCTAGTATCCTGAGATCTAGAGGGGTTTCCTTTGTAATGGTCAAGGTATTGGTATTTACCTTGTGATGGGTAAATGTAGGTAATATGGTATTGATAAGATATTGAGTTTGACTTCTAAGATGGGGTTAGAAATAGGTTGTCTTGGTAGGTAATGTTAGTGTAGGTTAGTATCCTACTACCCTAGGAAGCCGGGAGTGGAACTCCTAAGGAAAAGCTACTTGGCCTTAGTATTAGGGTAGAAAGGGTAAACGGGATAAGTAGGGATAATACCCATTTCACAACATATGGGTTTAATACCTTAAGATATAGCTAAAATTAGGTTATTATGGTTGGTAATGGTTAGAAATAGTGGGTTTGGTCTAGTTTTGACCTTGGTTGAACACGGTTGACAATTTTGACCTAAAGTCAACCGAAAGTCAACCGAAACCTAAAATTTGCTAAAACTTGACCAGAACTTGACCAAACTTGACCAGGTGACCCAAAGTCAACTATTAGTCAACGTTAGCCAAGTTTGACCTAAAGTTGACCTAGAGTTGACCTAGGATTGACCAGAGTTGACCAGTTGACCAAAAGTCAACTGTAAGTCAACCTTTGACTTAAATCGACCTAGTTTAATTCTGTTTGACTTGCATTGACCCAGTATGACTTTGTTAGGCCTAATATGACTTAGATTGACCCTGTACAATCTAGTTTGACCTTGTTTGACCTAGATTGACTTAGTTTGACGTGTCTTGACCTAGTTTGACTCAGTATGACTTAATTTTACTTCCAAACCATTATATTGATACGACATTCCATCTATAGGTCCTCGAGGCACTGTTCTTGGACTCAGTTGACTTATCCATCACATCACAAGCGAGTACATTCTCTGATAATATTTCTGTTTTATGATATCGTCTTTGTTCCTAGTATTTAGTGTAGATATCCTTATTCTCTTGACACATTGTTCACACGGATTGGTATTTGTCTGGATCCCGTCATAAGATGTTATTCCTTTTATATATGGTATGCCTTGTGCAAGTCTTCCTAGTTCCTTGTGCATTGTATAGACAAGATTCCTGCGAAGGCTAGCTACCTTCTCAGAGAATTACGTGTCATGACGTGTAATGACTGGATCCACTATATTAGTCAGGGATGGGGGTATTAGCGTAGATATGTGATCAATACCCCACAGTATTATATTGTATCATCATTGTATAGTGTTAATCATACACTCACGTATGATTAGCCAGGCCAAACATTGTATCAAGTTCTAAGCCGATCACATGTTGAAACTAGTACTAAACTCACATAGATATAATTCCAGATTTTTGTACATGATATATACTGTTTTCTTGTTCTTACATTCAGTTACAGTCTTGACATGCCTTACCATGATTCATGTACACATTATTTTACCTCGTATATTCTCTCTATTTACTGCTACATTTTTAATATCGTCTAACTAGAACTGTTATTTGAGATTTGTGCTCGTTCCATCCTGACTGGATATATTGATAAAATTTTACAGATTATGGCGAGAAGGATTGTCCTACCTACTACGGTCCTCATGACGTAGTTGGCCTAGACTTGGAGACCCTAGTTCAGCAAGGGTTAGCTCCAGCCGATGGGGCTTTAGAGTAGTTTAGCTGGTTTAGTTAGTACTGGACTTTGTCTCCAGATTACATTTTGGCTTGTTATTATTTTAGTAGTTGTATTAGAGATTGTTGACTCTGTGACTCTGGACTTGTATTATTCTGTGTTAGATTTTCAGGATGATATGTCATATCTTGTTGTCTTTATCTTTCGGTATCATCTATATTTCTTAGAGTTTGTGATTGAGTATATTATATTGTCATTGCTTGTCCTCCATTCGGAGTTGACCGTTCTCGACAGGTTTTGATATTATAATTGTTGTTAGATATTAGACCTAGACAGCGTTCTACGCCGTTTCTCGGCGTAGGTTGGGATGTTGTCACGCACTCATGCCCTTACATCGGGTGCGGGTCGTGACATGTGGCATCACCTTCCAAAGCATCCGCTGGTTCAAGACATGTATTGAGAGATGAGAGAGATGAGAGAGAGCTGAGTGACTTGTAATGTGAGAAGAGTGAGCTTGAGTGATTATAATCTTGGCATTGCGCCCCATTGTAATTCTTGTTTCAATATCAATAAAATGCATCTTGAATGACTTGTGTTTTGCTCTAATTTTTGCTAGCATATTCAATGTCTCTGCTTGGGACTTCTGTGCGACGATCCCGTCGCAGCCGCTGTAATCGACCGTTATGGAACCTGCCTTGCACGAGCGTAATCTAGTCTCGTGCGGCATCATGCCTTAGCGACGACGATCGCTCCTACGGGAGCGGCGCATGACACAATGGACCCAAAATATATGCAATACAACGTGTACAAAATTCTGTGCGTATTGTCGGACATCTCAAAAAATAAGAAAAAGTTAGAATAAACATGAAACTGGAAATAATACATCTCTAACTTTGAACTCCATGTTCACTTTTATTTATTATTGAACGTAGTGATTCTAAATTGATCAAGAGTTGTTGTAATATTTTTTTATTGAATTGGCATATGCCATTTAAAGTAAATACATAAATACCATGATTGTTATCATGTTACCTAGGGAATGAACCAAAAACTTTTATGAGGAAAAAATGGCATTTGCTAAAGGCACACCAAAACTTACTCAGGGCAGCCCATTACTTGGTGCTTGCACACTGTGAAACAAATTTTACTCATGATAGCCAAAATTTTACTATGAGCTGCCCATTCCCCCCATCACATGCCACCACGTCGTTGCCGCCATCGTCGCCCTCGAGGGTATCGGTTCTAGTCCGTGCACGGCATAGCTCCAACGTCTTTCGCATCCGACTTTATCCTTGCACATGATAAGAGAGGAGGTACACAAGGACGACGGTACTGCCATGGAGGACGACGACCATGAGCTACGTATGGTGAGACAGACGATGTCACCCCCATGTCCGGATGGACCGCGACGACCAGGATCTCGTCATGCTGCAGGTCAGCTATGGCGTAGTCGAGAGCACACGAGGAGGCACTGGAGGTGAAGAAGATGACGGTCGAAATTCCTCGGGTCGAGGGCGATTCAACGAGACACGGGAGCAAGTCATCAACGAGGACGGTTGTCACTCCCATTTTCTGTTATACGTATTTTCAGTATACGTATACGAATTTCTGACATTTGTCAGGTGACCTGTATTTAGACTTGTCTTGCTTAATCTTGGCTTGGTTTAGTTTAGGTTTGTTCTTGGCTAGTCTTGGTTTGGTTCACCTTCGTTCTACATGACATGTTGGATTGGCTTGGTTTGGTTTGGTTTGGTTTAATATGCTTGACTTAGTATATATACCAACTTCTTATCTCTCCTCCATTATTACCATTTACTTCTTCTTCTTCATTTACTCCTCCGCCAAACCCTAGGCAAGTACAACTTGCTCCATGGAAAACATGATGGATCTCCATTTTTATTTGTTCTATCTTCTTCTCTACATGATTCTAAGCATCTTTAGAACTTAAAATTTTTGGTTTTGATGGTTATACTTTTATAGATCTAAGTTTTAATCTTTTTCTTATTTTTTTTGGTTTTGATCTCTAAAAACTTGGTATTGATAAAAAATTAATGGTTCTATTTTGTAGAGGATTCAATTTCATGCAGTTTTGGCTTTTATTTCTTTTGATTTCGAGTTTGGATAAGGAAGTTATGGCCATGGAAAGTTTTTGAAACTTCTATAGCTGAACTTGTTGTTTGGGGACGATGATCCCTATGTGCCCGGGAGGCTATGCGCCGTGAAGTCTCGACAACGCATCTTTTGACTCCGAGCGTGTCATGCACGTAGGTTCCCTACGCGCATGTACTGTAGACACAACGTGAGTTCCCATGCCCGAATGTGCAAAAATTCCCATGTACGGATGTGCAGGAATTTTCCATGCGCCTAGAACTGCCTATGCGTGAAATATTGTAAAACTTAAAACATGAAAGTTGTAGATCTTCGTCTTTGCTTCGATACTCTTCTTGTCTCACTTTAATTAGAGTTTATATGTGATTGATAGTTCCAATCACCCATGGATGTTCTTGATCTTCTTTGCATATTTTTTGTACTTGGCCTAAATTGCGACGATCCGACTTGATAATCTTGAGCTAGTAACTTTAATTTGACTTGAACACGATAATATGATCCCGTCTTAATAATCTTGATAGTAGTCCATCGAGACACACTCCTGATAATAACTCCTGATATGACAAGTAAACCTGACATGACCTGTATAACCTTGATTGTTGTTGTGATAGATATTCCTGTTTTGCTAGTGTAACTCTTGTCTCCGTAGTTGATTTTCTCGATCGTGATTGTACAAGCTACTTGTCTTATCTTGCATCATGTCTAGGACATGGATTCCTAGTTACCACGGTCAGGAATTCATAATGAATCTGACTAGATTAAACGACTAGATTGATCAAGTAGTTTATATAGCCAGTTACAGGCGATTCCGTTATCTCAGCCATACCTGTGGACTTGTAGCCTACCGTCGAGTAGGGCGCATTTTCAGCACATTGTCATGTGTTGCACTTCTTGAATCATAAGTACTCAAGTACACAAGTAATCCTGATAACTCTTGTTACTCTCGTAACTTGATAACTCTCGTAACCTTGCCTGGATAGCATGGATAGTCTGTAGGGCCTGTGACTGCGGGAATATCTCAACTGTATCTTGTTAGTAACAAGGCCTGTGATAACCCTAGTTAGCTAATAATAGCAAGCAGTATGACTTGATTGGCCAAGCCTGAATGATTGTCTTATGATTGGCATGGGAATTACATTCCACCTCTGGTTTTCCTAATGCTAGCTAGTATGTTATTTAACTCTGTCTTTCATGTTATTATATTATGTTCTTGCATCAATTCTTATATTCATTATATAATGATTTTAGTTCATGTGTAGAGCCTCCCTTGTGGTATTTGTCCTTTCTGAGGTCTGACCCATCTGATTTTGTATGGCTAGATTTCGGAGTGGTTTTCGAGGATCTAACTGCTTTTCAGCCAGATGGTGAATGTCACGACCCGCACCCACTGTGAGGGTACGAGAACGCAACAACACCCAGCCTACGCCGCAGTGTCGGCGGTAGAACGCTGTCCTAGGTCACAACATCTAACAATATAAAGCTAAGCAGTTTATACTCCCCGAGTGGGGGTGACATAGCAGAAGTAAACCCAATCACAACTAAGGAAGAAGAAAGCACGATGTGATATAGAACTCAAGAAAATACAGATGATCAGACAGTCTAAGATAACATCTCAGCATATATCCAGAGTACAAGGTCTCAGCTACTGTATAAGAAAGAAAATACAACCTAGATCTCAAAGACAGAAATAAAGTCTAACTACTAGTCTCGAGACAACATAAGTAAGATAAAGCCTAACTAAGCTAGTCTAGGCAGTAGGGTAAAGTCGTCAGCTAGAGCCGTCCGACAGAAGGTATCCACACAGGCCTCCTCCTCCTCCTCCTCTGTAATATTTTCAACAGGTCCAGTCAGGACAGGAGCGAGCACAATACATCTCAACAGTTCATAGCAGGTTAGAAAATATAATCATGCAGTAAAGTAAGATATAGATACTGAAGAAATACAGTATGTAAACAGAGAGAGAACTGTAATAGAAATACCTACTATAAGTAAAGAGCTACCAGTGACTAGTGATTTAGAGTACAAAGTCGACATATGAACAGCTTGATTTGCACATGGCTATACTAAAGAGGCGTACATGGCTATTCTAATTTGGAATTGTTCACATGACTATTTATACTCCCCCGTACCCCCAATTAATACACAATGATCCAACCAGGTTATGTTATGATTCCATGTAACAGCCCCCGAAGGATGGTACATAGTAGTCCCATAAATGAGGATTCTGGGAAACCCAATAAATGGAATAAGGATTCAAAAAAGACTTTGTGATCATAAGAGTATATGTCACAAGTGACCAAATAACCAAAGAAGCATAGTGATATGCTATATAAGTGAAATACACAGAACATAGAGTACCCGATGCTCCCTGAAGGGATAACATCACAAGAAGGGATCCATATAGTACTAATCCGTGTGACCAACGTGACAGTATCAAGTAAAGTAATTTAATGCAGGAAAATAATTCTAAGCAGGATATGAAATGATCAGAGAATGTACTCGCCTGTATCTGAGTGTCCGGATGAAATGTACTGTCCGAGGAGAGGTGTCTGGCTCCTAATCAGAACAGCACAGGTCACAAGTCCAGAATGGTAATAAGATGCACTACAATGCGTTCTACATGAATCTAGGTCAATCTAGACCAAAGTCAACTCTTGGTCAACTCTGGTCAACCTTAGAAGTCAAACTAGGTCAACTATGGTCAAACTAGGTCTAACAAGTTTAAATAGTCTAACAAGTCTATTCTAGGTCTAACTAGGCTATACAAGTCTATCTAGACTCTACACTAGTCAAGCAGACACACAATAGGCCATAGGCTATATCATGCCTATGAGCCAAACCATAAATCACATGACTATATGTCAATATATCTAAAATAATACACAAATTGATATCTATTATAATCTAACTTAGAATATACACATATAGGCTATCTATATACATATCACCCATACAACCATATTTATATATAATATATGATAGTACATACACATTATCTAATATATAGGATATATATTACATCTCACATATAGATATACATGTATATATGAAATAAGAACATATGTATGTGTCCTTGGGGGGGTGTGTGTGTGTATGAAGACACGACATGTGTGTGTGTCAAGAGGATACATGAGTGAAGTGTCAAGAGAGTTGTGTGTGTGTGTGAAAGCTGGAACCTGTGAACAGTATAACATGTGTCCCTGTATGTGTGAGCTAAGGCATGGCAATGGGGTATGTGTGATAACTTGTGTGTGTAACATGGAGTAGAGGAGGGAACTCAAGTGTGTGATATCCTGAAATCAGGAAAACAGTGGCAGTGGTGGGTGGCTAAATACAAATGCAAAAAGGAGAGGAAACCAGTTCAGTTAGTTCAGAAAATAAGGAAGGGACAGGAACCCAATTTAGTACATAACAATAAAGTGTACAAGTGAATGAAACAAGAGTGTATTAAAGAAAGAACCTGTGTATTTACATGTGCAATTAATTCTCAGTGTAAAATCTCATATTCTACCAAGTAACAGAAAATGGTAGCATGACATAAACTGAACATTTAATCTCAGGGATATGGAATTAAAACAGGGTTCAATGGAGAACATTTCATGTGTGTGTGTGCATAAGGAGAGAAACTTGTGTGTGTATGGGACTGAGTTTGCAAATCAGTGGGTAAAAATGAAATAGACAGTGAGTGTGAAAGGAAAGAAAACCATTTCCAATTGCAAAACAGTTCAGTTTTTTTCTTCATGAAATTGACAGAAATCCCCAAACCAAACTCTCAATCACAAACCCCAGTTTAGTTCAGAAAAACATAAAAGAGGAAATCACATTAGTGAATGCACAGTGATGAATTTCCAGGATTTAACAAACAGTAAACATTAAATAGGAAACTCAGATTCCAGGAACCAACTTATAGTGGGTATGTGTTCATGTGTGCTCAGGCATTGGAAAATATTGACAGGAATATTGAATCAAAATCAGTTTAAAGGGGATGAATCAACGTCAGGTGTTAAGGAAATGAAGTTAATTCTCAGTTTTAACATCTAATGACAGTCCCAGTTTTTCCCTTAGCAGTTAGCATCCAAAACCCGATTTTAATGACCCAATGCATCACACAATTCAATGTTAACATGGACTACAATTCTAACACATGTAGATGAACCAACTAGCTACCTAATCATAATTAAAATCAGTAGAAATGACACTTAAACCCAGAATTAATATCCTAGCCATGTGTTCTCAGTTTAACAGTCTAATTCTTGGTTTAATAAAAGAACAGGTTTATGTGCAATGTGTGACAGTGGGTAAACAGGTGAGGAAACAGTGAGTAAATGTCCATTCTCAGGAAACCAATCTTCATAAATAAAAAAAATTCAGTGTGTCAATGTGTGTCAAGTGTCACAGGGTGTCCTTTAGGTGTCCAAGTGTTCTCAGATTTTAGAAACCAAAGAACAGGACATAATTTAGTCTATTAATTCTCAGGAACTCAAAACGAAACCAAAACCTGCGCATCAACACAAATCAAGGTTAATATGTACTACAATTCTAACACATGTAGGTGATCTACTCAACATTTAAGAAATCACAAAATCAGAAAATATAATTAACTTAGAAAAAATATAGTGCAGTTAAGAGGTATCAGTCCAAATAGGAATCAATGATTTCGAAACCAATTAATCATCAAGATTTCAATCTAATCTACTCATCACTCCTAGCACATGCAGGTGAGCTAAATCTAAACATTCATCATCATTAGAATCAGTAAAGTAACAATTTAAACCCAAGGAAACTAAAGAGCAGTGTACCATAAACACTGATATAGACAGTATCAGTCATATTGGGGAAACCAAAATTGAATATTAAAAACACATTAATATGTTAACTAATAGTTGGTAATTATGCTAGGGTGTTTATACATGCCATATAGTGTAAATGTGTCCCACCACGAGGACACAGACGTGTCCAAACCAAGGAAAACCCAATCGAGCACAACACAGACACAACTAAACAGTACAGTATCGTGCACGTGTTCCAGATAGTCTAGGACACGACACGATACGAATCAAGTCTCGTGATCACACATGTGGGTTCGCCTAGTATAGCTCTAGGTCTGATATAGCCTGACATGGGTCCACGTGTCTTCGTGTCCGACTTACAAGGCCGTATCCGAACCCAAAAAAAGAGAATGAACCATCAGTGTAAAACTCGTGCAGAGCGAAACTCGTGTCCGACACGACACCACTGGACTCCAGACTCAAGGGGTGACCTGACAGTCATTGCCCCTTGGTCTGTGCCAGGTGGCACGAGTCCAATCGTTGTGTCCGCGAAGCACTGGACCCCTAGCAGCAGGGCAGTGCAGCTCGCACGCGCACGGGCGTGTCCACGGGTCCAGTACGACCCTGACACGACACAGAATGTGTCCAAACAATCAAAACCCATAAGCGACCTAAAAACTTAATTTCCTATTCAAACACTTCCTGAAAAATCACTCGAAATGCCCTTTGGGGCATTTCATCAAACACCTTAACACTAACACTGATACGTGTCCATTTAGGACACAAAATGGACACGAAACCTAGGTCTAGGCATACCTACAGGACCAGGACACTTAGGGCTAGGTATTCATGCAATTAAAACCTAATTTTAATAGATGGATTTGAAAATACCTAGGTGTGTTCTTCAACACAAAAGCTCCTTCAATGAGGACCCCAAAAGCTACCAAACTCCTTCAAATTGATAGGAAACTGAGATTGACAAGTTCCAACAGCAAGAAAACATCAATTAGAACCTATTGCAATTTGTTTGGATTAAAAAGGAGTTAAAATAGATTTTTTAGGGATTTATGAAGTTGGGAAAATACCTCTTTCTAAACTTGTTCTTTCCTAAAGAGGCTAGCCCTAAATGGAGGAGAATATTTATAGGAGGGATTCCCAATGTGGGTGTAGTGGCTGGACAAATAATGTTAGGGTTAGGGTTGGCATTAGCCAATGGGCTTTGGGCTTCTATGGCTAAGTTGTTAATCAAGGTTCAACCATAAGTCATGGCTTGTGACTAAATACTCTAACTTGAGTCAAATAACCAAACCATGGGTCAACTCTAGTCTAACTAGGGTGGCATGACCTAACCAAGTCCAAACTCAACTAGGGTTAGCTCCTAGGTTAGTCTACCAAGGTCATTGCTAGTTAAAGTCAACCTAGTCAACTTTCATTCAAACAATTCAAAAATAAATCCCAAAAATTCCTATAAATTCAAATAAATTCTAATAAATTCAAATAACCCCAAAAATGACAAAAATACCCTAATCACAAGGCTAGGCTCTAGGTCAACTAGTCTCCAAGGTTACACTATCAAAACACCAAAATCATAAGTCATGATTTAAAATAGTTTTAAATAATTAAAAATTACCAAAAATTATATCATGATTTAAATATCATTATTAAAAGACTAAAATTTCAAAATTTCAAAATTACCCTCTTCTGGAAAACTGGGTGTTACAATCCTACCCACCTTATAAAAATTTCGTCCTCGAAATTAAAATGTTCCTACTCCTTCTAGGTCAAACCCCCACAATCAAGTCTCAGAACTTAAATAAAACATACGATTAAAAAGGACGGCATACAGGAACATGGCATACGGTGGTAGTGAAGTCTCATCTAGGTATACTAGTCATGCTAACCAAAACGGTCATAGGGTATCAAAACACACAAGCAATCTAGGGTGCTAACTAGAAAGATACAGAAATAACAATCATCAAGACTGTAAGGCAGTCTACCCTCCTATATGAAAACTGGTACTTATCAAAAATAAAATATAATAAGGATAACTACCAATTATCTATTAAGGGATACTATTCAAGAAAATTAAAATCCAAAGTTAAGGAATGAAAGTC
Organism: Iris pallida; assembly: GCA_029216955.1. Classification (NCBI taxonomy): domain Eukaryota; kingdom Viridiplantae; phylum Streptophyta; class Magnoliopsida; order Asparagales; family Iridaceae; genus Iris; species Iris pallida. Next base: position 18,250,343 of record JANAVB010016599.1, on the reverse strand, counting down.
AATTGCATGGAATCCAATCACAATATGTATATATAGAGAGGTAGAGATTTAATTGCATCTACACACATTATAACATGTATACATAACTATATATATCTATAAAGCTATATGAACATAACATAGAGATGAAGGGTTAGGTTTTTATGGCAGTTGTGAACATTGGTGTAGGGTGTCAAGTGTACATGGGTTAAAACTTGAAATGAAGGGTTCATCATTCAGTTTAGTTCAACATTACATATTAAATCTGAAATTGAACTACACATTTATAAGCAATCAAAAAAAAAATGTTAACATGTATTCAGTTTTCAAAATTTTGGAGAAATTCGAACATCAAAACTAACTCAATGTTTTCCACAACCTAACATGTAAGAGTATGAAACCTAATATTATATACCTACACATAACAATGTATACGGCTCAAACATTACTATTAAAGAAAACTGCAAATTGACTAATCACTTAGAATTCAGACTTAAAGGGTTAATATGTACACAGTCTCAGATTTGACAAATTCAACACAAAACTCAACCAATTTCTTTAAGACTTGAAACCCTGTATGTAACATATATGTGCATTAATGTAAACAACAACTAATAACATAAAATTTAAATTTAATTTACGAATTTAATCTGGAAAACAGAGAACTAGTCACTGATACTGTCCTATATTAGAATCATTAGGATTTTGAGAAATTAACATCAACATATTAATATGCATTTAGATAGGGTGGTAATCAAGTGTAGAATGCATACGTGTCAGGCAAGCATCTGTGTCCACTATATATATATATATATATTCTAAGGTAATACACGAAATAATGGCAAGAAGAAGATAATGATAAAATCTGTTCTGCTTATCTATTTAAAAGAAGGAACCATTTTGAAACCAGAGTTATAATATCAAATCTAAGTCAAGGTCTAGCAAAAAAAATTATTGATTCATTGTATTAGAAAGAATTTATAGCAAGAAGTTACACTAGATTTATAATAACAGCTAAGCTACTCCTACTCATACTCCTACTCCTAAGTTATTTGATGATGGAGGTACAATTTATAACAACATAATGGTACGATAGAGATGATATGTTTAAAAAACCTTCTCAAGATATAATCTGATAATCATATGCGTCTGTCCGAAATCATGGTACTCAGAGTCCTCGCCATGCCAGTAAAAAAGGCTGCGATAAACGATAGGTTCCATAACTGGGGCATGCACCTCTATAATCATGTCGTCTGGAATTCTCTCTATGTCGACTAGTATAGCTGCGAGAAATCCCAAATCTCATAACCAAGATACGTACATCCGAAGTTAGGTCTCTATGTTTCCGCCACGCCAGCTAATATGGCTGCGATAAACTACAAGTTCCACAATCAAGTAGACGTTTTACCATCCCTGTATTCCTGTCAACATATGTTATCAGAAAAATATCGTAACTCAGGCCATAAAATTAATCTCGATAGTAAAATTAAAATCAACAACGATCCAATAAAATCAAATTCCGTAATCAAGGAGTGAGAGCAACAAAACAAGGGAAATGGTTCAAATTGAAGTTTAAATAAGATTCTCAAGGGTCTTCCCAGGAATCTCTCAAGGAATTCTACTGTGATTGAGTACCTTCAAAAATATATTCTAATCCTACTGCAGGCTGTAGTGATACTCTAGTTCGAATACCACTACATAAACTCGACCTGCATGGGCCACCACTAAAAACGTGTCACGACCCGCACCCACTGTGAGGGTACGAGAACGTAACAACGCCCAGCCTACACCGCAGTGTCGGCGGTAGAACGCTGTCCTAGGTCACAACATCTAACAATATAAAGCTAAGCAGTTTATACTCCCCGAGTGGGGGTGACATAGCAGAAGTGAACTCAATCACAACTAAGAAAGAAGAAAGCAAGATGTGATATAGAACTCAAGAAAATACAGATGATCAGACAGTCTAAGATAACATCTCAGCAGATATCCAGAGTACAAGGTCTCAGCTACTGTATAAGAAAGAAAATACAACCCAGATCTCAAAGACAGAAATAAAGTCTAACTACTAGTCTCGAGACAACATAAGTAAGATAAAGCCTAACTAAGCTAGTCTAGGCAGTAGGGTAAAGTCGTCAGCTAGAGCCTCAGGCAGAAGGTATCCACACAGGCCTCCTCCTCCTCCTCTGTAATATTTTCAACAGGTCCAGTCAGGACAGGAGCGAGCACAATACATCTCAACAGTTCATAGCAAGTTAGAAAATATAATCATGCAGTAAAGTAAGATATAGATACTGAAGAAATGCAGTTTGTAAACAGAAAGAGAACTGTAATAGAAATACCTACTATAAGTAAAGAGCTACCAGTGACTAGTGATTTAGAGTACAAAGTCGACATGTGAACGGCTTTATTTGCACATGGCTATACTAAAGAGGCGTGCATGGCTATTCTACTTTGGAATTGTTCACATGACTATTTATACTCTCCCGTACCCCCAATTAATACACAATGATCCAACCAGGTTATGGTATGATTCCATGTAACAGCCCCCTGTAGAAGCATGGAAAATATCAGAATGATGGTCTATGCGGCTCGGAGCAGGAGAACCCCATGCGGCTCATAACAGGGGCAGTCTCATGCGGTTCAGAGAGACTCTCAGTTTCATGCGGCTCGGGGCAGGAGAATCCATGCGGCTCCATAGGGGCAGTCCCATGCGGTTCAAAGAGTCTCCCAGCCTCATGCGGCTCGGAAGTGCATGCGGCTCACTAACGACCAACAGAAATATGCGGCTCGATCAACACCACGTGTCCCCGTAGGATCCCTTCACACAACTGGCCATCAAGTAATGGCCTTATTTAATGCTCTGCCATGATTTGACAGCTGACGGCTTTGACATAAAGTGCCATGATGGTCCTGTCATAATGATAGACTCTTCGAGAACAGGAGAAAATCTCTGACACGATCCGAGATTGCCACGTAGCTACTCCCATGCGGCTCAATTGAAGAACAGCTTCATACGGCTGGCAGGAATTATCTTCCTGCGGCTCACCAAGAAACCATCCCATGCGGCTCGTAAGTACTATACCTATGCGGCTCACTGAGACGCTGTCTCATGCGGTTCATGGATATCATGCGGATCTAGCAGGGCCCACCATTAAGATACATGGCAGAGATTCAATTGCCCCCATGACTTGACAGCTGGTAGCAGGGTGATTATGGGACGCGTGGTATTAAATCAATCAGAGATTTACCAGATCATAATAACCATATTTAACGCTATTCTCATAATTAATGAGATCATGTCATATCATTCATGATCAAGCCAATGGGACACGTGGTGAGAGATCCAAGCTTGACACAACCAATCATGAAGATTTAAAACAATCAGCATTAATCACACACAGGATTCAATACTATCCACATTTATGGCCCAAATCCTTCACGCTTAAGACTAATGGTCCAGATTGATTAAACATCAGGCCGCCGCCACTTTGAGAATGGACAATCATCCAAACCCTAATGATGCCCCCACCCCTATAAATAAGCAGGGTGCCATTCCCTTGCAAAAAAAAAAAGGGAGACAGAGAGGCTCCCCCGATAATCAGAGAGAAAATACTGAGAGATCAATCCAGAGAGAGAGAAGTCAGAAGGGCAATACGAGGAGAGCAAGAAGAGCATTTCTTCATCAACGCCAACCATCTCGTCACAGGAGTCAAGGCTGCATACCGATCGTCCAAGGAGTAAGGCAGGGCTGCCGTCGCGTTCCCGAGCCTCTATCGTCACCCCCCAGAATCTAAAATAAACAATTGTACTTAGACTGCTGTACCTAGGTTTTTGTCCCTAGGCTTTCTTTTTACAAGCAAGTTTGTAACGTGAAGTAAAAGTCCAGTCCTCTCATAAAACTGTTCTGCTCTTTTATATTTCATGGCAAACACGATGGCGACTCTGCTGGGGAAAAACTTCTCCACGACTGAGGAGTTGGTTACGCAATCGGATGCAGCCAAGCTTGGCTCCACGCAACAGAAGATGGTCGCCCGGTTCGACCAACAGGCGTTCGAAAAAATGCTCTCCGACAAGAGCGCTGGCCCGGTCCAGAAGCGAACCCGCACGAAGAAGGCCCGCAAAGAGTGGAGACCCCGATCCTTCGTTCCTACTTAAGCTCTTGCAGAGATACCCTCTGTTGTTCAAGACGGCGAGCAAGACTCTCCTGCTGCCCTACTTCAGACCGTAGACAACTCTGCTGTCCCCAAGTTCGGCAGAAGAAAACACTATGATGCTGGACTTGTAGGGGCAAAGAGGAACTCTACGCGATCCGAGCCGCATAAGGGTGCTAGCCGCATGGAAAAAGCTCATGCGGCCACATCCGCTAGCCGCATAAAGAAAACTCATGCGGTCACATCTGTCAGCCGCATAGCTTATGCGGCTACAGTTGCCAACCACATGGATGAAGCTTATACGGTTACTGAAGTCAATCGCTTACAGAAAACCCAGGCGGCCATAATTGCCAACCGTATGTGGCCAGCCTGTACGATCGCGACTCCTACTAATCGCACCAAAGCAACTCATCCGGCAGCTAAAGACAACCGCATGCAGACAGCCTGTACGGTTCCCAATCCTAGCCGCATAGCGGCTGTTCCACGCTTCTCTCAATCAGTCTTCGACCGTCTCTCATGCGGTCCTGACCCTGATGATTCTATGGATGATAAGCCAGACTCTGAGATATTCAACTTGGACTCATCCTATTACGCACCCGCGAGTGCTAAAAGGAAGAAGTCTAGGGCAGCGCGGGCCCACCAAGCCCAGTCAGCTGCCCTAACCTCTGACTATCAGGGCGTTCCGCTAATTATTACGCGGGCCTCGGATGGGAAGTTGTACAGAACCACTCGAGTCCAGCCCCCGGCGGCAGACGGACAGAGAGGTTCACAAAAGTCTCCCAAAATCCCGGGAGCAAACAGGGTCGGTCCAGACCAGTCTGACTTGCGTGAGGTCGTCCTCCACAAACGCAAGGAAAGAAAAGATGCATCGGGATACAAAGAGTCCTCCCACGGACGTCACTGCACCCAAATCATCGTCAACTGCTGCTGTAATGACACGACAATGCGAGAGGACTGGCAGTCTGTCTTTCAAAGACTGCAACAGCCATCTTCAGAAGATGAGGCACTATCCGTCGTCTCCTGCAACTCTGCTCGGAAAGTCCCCGCTGATGGAAGGGAGAAGAAGGCAAATGTTTTCAGCCCGAAGACCTCAACCACTGCAACTAAAAGACTGTCGTCTAAGCGGGTGCCCACCACCGGAGTTTTCTAAGGTACCCGCTCTAAGACAAAATCTGCTACAGTGGGAGGCCCGTCGTCCCTAACGCAGGGGGTTGCTGGGGCTAGGGGTAGCACCCCTCCGAGCCTCCACAACAATCCGATATTCCAAGAAGACGAGCCAGGGGAAACAACTCTCCCATCAGATACAGCCGAGGCCGGCGTCCCCGAGGACGTCCACGACTCTCAAGATGAAGCAAGCTCTGAAGCCGGGGGTACTATTCCCTCCGAGTCCGAACCAGAAGAGAATATTCCCACATATCCCGATGACTTCTCGGTACATGGGTATGACTCGGAGGATACGTCCTCCACCGTCCCTTCCGTTTCTCATCATATAAGGACGGTGTTCATGACAGACAGCAATCAAAGTGGTTCTAGTGATCGCCAGCGCATCGACACTCTGGAGGCCATACTACAGGCCTTGGTCAAGTCTGTAGATAAAATCAAGGCGGCTCTTCCAACTCTGCAAAGAGGAACACTTGGCCAAACAAGTACGGGTCCCGCGGTCAATACAGACTCGAACTCAGCGGTACCGAACCCGTACAACAATCCTCCCGAAATAACGGCTCCCACCGCTGCAGATGATGCCAGAGAAGCAAGAAGAGAGGTCCAGGAGCTCCGAGCCCTGTTTCACGCCCGAGAAAACTCTCAAGACCTCAGAATATGGCAACCATACCCGCCTGCGTGGAGGGATGTTCCCTTCCCACCAATATATAAGCCGTTTAATATCAATCCCCATGATGGCAAGACCTCAGCGAGTCGGTACATCACCTACTTCGAGGTCACCACAGACCATCTGCCCCACGTCGATGCTATTCTCACCCGATTATTCGTCGGGGCATTGGAAGGAGTCGCTTTCGACTGGTATCGCAATCTGCCGGACAACTGCATCCACTCCTTCGCAGGCTTCAAGCGCCTGTTCTTGGAGAGATTCTACGAAGTAGGACAGGACGTCACCATGTCCACCCTCATGGACGTCACACAAGGGGAGAAGAAGCTGACAAGGAACTACATCGAGAGGTTCCGCCAAACCGCCATGAAGCTGCCCTCCGGAAATCCGGATTACTCCTTAATTGAAATTTGCCAAAAGAGACTGCTTCCAACAATCAGTCTCTGGATGGGCGAAAGTCAATTCAAGGATTGGAAGATGTTCATCATCAGCGCCACAAGCGCTGAAGAATGATTGAAGAAGGCTCGCCAACTGGGATTGCACATCTCGGAAGGAAAAAATAAGGGCAAGCGTTCCAACAACGATAATGGGGGTAGCCCCTCCAACAATCGGGATAGCAAAGGAAAGCAGGATATGGTGGCCGATACAGCACAAAAACCTGAGCCAAAGCCAGCAGACAAACAATGGCCACAAATCACTTACTCCTTCGAAGACGGTCACGTCAAGCCCATCTTGGACATGCTCATACAAGGGGACAGAATTCAGCTTCCTCCACCAAGACGGGAACCGCGGCCGGCAGAGATAGAGAATCCAAAGTACTGCCATTATCATCGCTATGTCCATCATGCTACACCCGATTGCTACCAGCTGAAACGGTACATCCAAAATCTCATCGATTCGAACGCTCTGGCCATCGATTTCGAAGAGGTAACCGTAGCGGCCAATATGGTGTTCGTACAATTCGGCAGCTTCCCTCCGACGGAGACTCAAGACGGGGTGATCCCCATCCCTCTAGCGACAATGGAGATTACCAATCTTCTACCTCCCCGAGATCAGGCTGCCGGTCTAGTACCCCTCACCACATCACGAGAGGAGGTCATGTGGATCCATCCAGACTTGGTGTCAGAAGTGACTCGGCCCACACCATCTTCCACCGACAAGAAGAAAAGTGGAAAAGTCAGGACCTGCCACACAACCTCGGCAGACAACGAGGAAGCTACAGTCGTCACGCGGTCCAGAGCGCAATCCCAACCTGTGGTTGACAATCCAGCTGAGAATTATTAACCCACTACAACTGATGCTCCGGGACCGGCTCAGCCTTCGACGACCGACAAGCCTAGGCCGAGGAAGACTCGCTTCGACAAATCCCTCCGAAAAGAGGCAGCCCAAGGGCTAGAGAGGCCCTACAACTTTGACATCTTAGCACAATTGGCTAACACACCGGCCAAGTTGTCACTGTACGAACTCCTAAGGCTCTCCAAGGACGTTCGTATTGCATTAAGTGAAGCACTCCAAAATGCCGATGTCTATCTGGCTCAATCCAACCTCACCGGGGAGGACTCACCCGTGGATCTCCAAGACAGTGTCTGCACGGGAGCAATGTCCAACATCGTCTTCACTCCGCAGGACATGCTCATCAAGACCAACCTACACGATCGCCCGCTATACTACACGGGATACATCGACGATGTGAAGGTGGATCGGATGCACATAGATCCTGGCTCTTCGATAAGCATCATCCCGAAGGGTCTGCTACATCATCTCCGCATCCCAATGTATCACCTGACACCTACAAGCACCGCCATCAGCGGTTTCAATTCGGGCAGGAGCTACCCTATTGGGAAGATTCGTCTGAAGTATCAAATTGGCGACCTCCAATTCGAAGTCACCTGCTATGTCATAGATGCAGACACTTCTTACAACATCCTCTTGGGGCGCCCATGGATACACGATTATATGATCGTACCTTCCACGCTGCACCAGTGCTTCAAATATGTCGACAAATACGGCTTCGTGAAGACGGAATTTGCTGATATCGATCCCTTCAAAGGGGTCGAATCTTACTACTCAGACTTCTGCCTATACGAAAAGTCGAAGAGGCACCTTGATGAAGGAAATGTACAAGCTAGTACCGAGACAGCCATAGGATCAGAAGAGCCTTTGACGATCCACCTCCAAGCTCGCAAACCGGGCAGATCCGCACCCCTTACTGCCACTCTACGGAGGGACGCGATCAGCCTCTCAGCGCAGGAGGAGCAGATGATAATCCGGCTGCCAAGGTCCAGCCAAGTGCCGAGACCCATAATGGGGCCACTAACAATCAGACTGTCGAGAGTCGGTCAACCCCAAACGGAGAAGCTCAATCCCTCCGATAGGCCACTAACGATACACCTTCCCAAGAAGGGTCGTCACCTCGATGTAAGATCTGACACTTCTAGCGAACCAGCCACTCCTCGCTCCACATCAAATGCCAAACTGGGGGTCGCTAGTCTGCCAACAACTCTACGCTCTGCTCCATCAGCTGAACCTCTAACGATCAAGCTACCCAGGTCGTCCTCTCAGTCTTCATTTACACAGGAGGTAGCCGAAGAGGAACCAGAGCTAGCCAAATATGTGGCTGCCCACACTGATGTTCCCTCCGCTGATGATGTAATCCCCCTAGAAAAGATACCTTACTTCATCAATAAAGGGTTATCTTTGAACTATACCGAGCTCAATAAGCTATGTACAATGTATGCTACGGAACACGGTATAGGCACTCACCTACACACACAAGTGACAAATGTGTACACCGCAATCCAGCTTACTCCAGTAGAAGACACTTACCGAATAATCGAGGGAGGGGACCATCCAATCATCTTCGGCCAGAAGGACGACCCGCATCCCTTCACCATAGAGGAAGCCGACCTCGGGTCAGATGCCGGAAGACTACCTCTATATCTTTATAGCCCCTAATCCAAATATCTCATACAGAAACAGGGGTATGATCTGGAGACGACGCCAGGTTTGAACTACGGCACTGGGCGACGATTACCTTTGAAGCCCCCAGTCCCGGCGGGCAAACCACGGGACTACTATAGCAAAACTCGATGCGGGTTAGGATATGTAACGCCTACTACGACCCCTGAGAGTTCAGATGAAGAATGCGACTGGCAGTCACATTCAACCGGGTCACCAACTTCTGACTCGGATACTAGCATCGGAGACGTGTTCAAACAAGTCTTGTCAGTCAACATGGCATTCGCCGACGCTTACGAAGAAGACGAAAACATCCTCGAGATCCTTGAGCTAGAGCCGTGGGCCCAGCAATTGGATGCACAATGGGAAAAATGGTTCGAACTGAGAGAACCTCCTACTAAAGATGAAGTCATAGAGGTTGACCTCGGCAGCGAATCTTCTCCAAAACCGATCTTCGTCAGTAAAAGCCTAGCAGACGAAGAACGGGAGTCGCTGCTAGAACTTGTCAGAGAATACATTAATGTGTTCGCCTAGAGCTATGAAGACATGCCAGGGTTAAATCCCGACATTGCCCTTCATAACTCAACATTCGGCCGGATGCGAAACCAGTCAAGCAACAACAGCGACCGCCCGGGCATCATGGACGCGATCGAAGTCGAAGTTAACAAACTGATAGCCAGCGGCTTCATTCGTGAGGAGTAACATCCCGATTGGGTCGCCAATATAGTGTCCGTCCTCAAGAAGAATGGAAAGATTCGAATCTGCATCGACTTCCACAATCTGAACGAGGCGTGCCCCAAAGATGAATTCCCCCTTCCTATCACAGACATCATGATCAATAATACCTTCGGCTTCGAACGTATGTCATTCATGGATGGCTTCTCGGGGTACAACCAAATCAAAATATCTCCTGACGACGAAAAGCATACATCATTTCGAACACCAATTGGCACGAACTGCTACACAGTCATGCCTTTTGGTTTGAAGAATGTCGGCGCCACATATCAAAGAGCCATGAGCGTCATCTTCAGAGACCACTTACGCAAGGCAGTGGAGTGCTATGTTGACGATATAGCCGTTAAGAGTCGCTGCAAGGGAGACCATCTGCAGGATCTAAGGACGGTATTCGACCTAATACGAGCGCACAATTTGAAAATAAATCCTACGAAGTCCTTTCTGGGCGTATCTAGCGGGAAGTTCTTGGGCTTCATCATCACTGCACAAGGTATCCATGTAGACCCTGAGAAGACGAAAGCAATCATGGAGATGGGTCCCCCGAGAAATCTCCGTGAACTCAGAGGCCTTCAAGGGAGGCTAGCTTACATCAGGAGGTTTATTTCCAACCTCTCCGGGCGATGTCGACCATTCACCCATCTCATGAAGAAAGGCGTCTCATTCGTATGGGATGAAGAATGCCAACGCGCCTTCGACAGCATCAAAGAATATTTGTCCAACCCTCCAGTCCTGGTGGCCCCGGTTGCCGGAAAACCATTTCTGCTCTACGTACGAGCAATGTAACACTCCCTTGGTGCTCTGTTGGCACAAAACAACGAGGTAGGCCATGAACAAACCATATACTACCTCAGCCGAATGATGATTGGGCCAGAGCACCGATACACCATGGTAGAGAAGGAATGCCTCGCTTTGGTGTTCGCTATTCAGAAGATGCGGTACTATGTCACAGGACAAACCATACATGTGATCTCACGAGTCAACCCTCTCAGAGTCCTCATGACTAAACCAGGTGCACTCAGCTCTCGCCTCGCTACATAGGCAATACTGCTGTCCCCCTATCATATGATCTTCGTCCCGCAGAAGGCTGTCAAAGGTCAAGCCTTGGCAGACTTCTTGGCAGCCCACCCAGGATCGGAGTCATCCAGAATATATGAAGAGATCCCAGATGAGGTCGCCAACTCGAATACAACCACTCACGATAACATATGGCGGATGTTCTTCGACGGCGCTTCAAGAACTGGACCCAAGGGAAACATCGTCGTGGGAGTCGGAGTGGTGTTGATTTCTCCTACCGGGCTGGTAATCAATCGCGCTTATTCCCTCACAGAGCCCTGCTCTAACAATGTGGCCGAGTACAACGCTCTGGTCATTGGCCTCCAACTTGCAAGAGAGCTGGGGGTAGAATACCTTGAAGCATACAGCGATGCCCAGCTAATTGTCAATCAGATCCGGGGATCATACGAGGTCCACCACGAAGACATGATCCCTTATCACCAAATAGCGATTGACATCATCTCGTCGTTCGAGGGGTTCTTCATCGAACATGTCTCCAGACTCTGAAATATCGAAGTTGATGCCCTACCTGGTCTTGCCGTTTCCCTAGCAGTTTCGAATTATGATCGCCAATCAGTGGATGTGATAGGCCACGAACTGGCCCTGTCCCAAGAACAATGTGCAATTCGTGGCGAGTTATTCTGCCCAGACGATCGATGATGCCCCAGATTGGAGATAACCATTCATCGACTTCGTCGTCTATGACATCCTGCCCGAGAACCCAAAGGAAGCCACTTCCATCAGACGAGGTTCTCTCAGATTGTTCTACGATATAGAGACAAAAATGCTGTATCGACGATCCTATGACGGGTTGTTGCTTCGGTGCTTGTCAAATGCAGAAGCCAAAGAAGCCGTACGAGCAGCTCATGACGGTGTCTGCGGGGCCCACCAGCCCGGTCCTAAATTGCAAGATCGTCTACGATGAATGGGCTACTATTGGCCCACAATGGTGGCAGATGCGATAGATTATGCTAGAAAATGCAACCTGCCAAGTCCACGCAAACTTTATTCACCAACCATCCGAATTTCTACATCTGACAGTGGCGTCCTGGCCATTCGAAGCATGGGAAATGGATATCATTGGTCCAATCACCCCACTATCCTTCCGAGGACATCGCTTCATACTTGCGATCACTGATTACTTCTCCAAATGGGCGAAAGTTGTCCCACTCGCAGAAGTCAAGACTTCAAATGTGATCAGCTTCCTTAAGCATCACGTCATCTACCGCTTTAGACTGCCCCCGAAGGATCATCCATGATAATGGTCCACAGTTTGCAAGCCACGCATTCTATCGGTTTTGCGATAAGCACCGTATTCAGAATGTCGCTTCGACATCGTACAACCCGGCAGCGAACGGGTTGGCAGAGGCATTAAACAAAACAATCATCAAACTCCTCAAGAAGTTTGTCTCCTCCAACAAACGCGACTGGAACGAGAAGCTCGGCGAATGCTTATGGGCTTATCGTACCACAGTTCGAACAGCCACCGGGAATACACCATTCTCCCTGGTGTACGGGAGTGAGACAGTCCTCTCATTGGAGACTCAGATCCCCTCACTACGCGTCGCCCTCACACATCAATTGACGACAGATGAAAACCACCATCGTCGGCTACAGGAATTGGAGACACTAGATGAAAAGTGCCTCTTGGCTCAGCAACGAATTGAGCTGTACCAAGCACGCATCTCTGGAGCCTTCAACAAGAAGGTCAAAATCAGAACATTCCAAGTGGGCGATCTCATTCTGGCAGTCCGGAGGCCGATGGTCATGACTCACAAGATCGCCAGCAAATTCTAGCCAAAGTGGGAAGGCCCATTTATCATTGAGGCAGTATTCTCCAACGGTGCTTACCGCCTCGCAAAACAAAACAGAGACTTGCTCATGTTGCCCATCAACGGCAAGTTCCTGAAGAAATATTATGTCTAAACGATATTCTCTCCAGATTATCGAGTCATGTACCCGCTGGTACCGCTGAACTCACAACCACAACATTCCAGATTATCGAGTTATGTACCCGCTGGTGCCGCTGAACTCACACTTTCTCAATATTCTAAATTATCGAGTTATGTACCCGCTGGTGCCTCTGAACTCACATTCCGGTCACTCTTTCAGATAGTAAGTCACGTATGATTATACCTCCGAACTTTTTTCCTGGAAGAGATCCTCCCTCATGATCTACTACCCGCATTTCTAGTGCACAAAAAGGGTAATCGATCCACAAATTTCCAAAACGGTCATGTCCTCATTACCTCTGAGTCGTTTCACTTCCGCCAAAAACAAACCACCCATTTACATAGAACTTCCATGTCCTCATTACCTTTGAGTTGTTCTATGTACCCTCTTTCATTGAGTCCACTCCTGCCATGTCCTCATTACCTCTGAGTGGGAAGGCTCCGTCGAAGAAACCTTCATGCTTGCCATGTCCTCATTACCTCTGAGTAAGTATGATGATTCCTCTTTCAACTTATTATCTGTACCCACAACCGGAGTACGCCAAGGATAATAGGTCCACAAATATCCCTGCTGAGTTCGCTCCTGCCATGTCCTCATTACATCTGAGTAGGATGACTCCACGGTAAAACCTCTGTACTTCCCATGTCCTCATTACCTCTGAGTAAGTATGTCGGTCCTCTCTCGTCTTATTACCTGTACCCTGAACCAGGATACGCCAAGGATAATAGGCCCACAAATGTCCTCTGTTGACCACACATATCCTCCGTTGAGTCCACTCCTGCCATGTCCTCACTACCTCTGAGCAGGAAGATCTTATGGTAAAGAAATCCCCATACTTGCCATGTCCTCACTACCTCTAAGTAAGTATGATGGTCCTCCCTCCACTTATTATCTGTACCCACGACCTGAGTACGCCCAAAGATAATAGGTCCACAAACGTCTTCCAATGACCACAAACGTCCTCAGTCGACCACAGATGCTGTACTGGGTTTCCAGTACACACCCATCCCTTCCCCATCATGCCTGGGAGCCCAGTTGCTCCCTGGCATTCTCTCGAACACCAAGAACTTCTATAGTTGTCTTACCGCGAAGTTGTTCTAGGTATTCCTCTCCAAAACTTGTTACTCGTACCTAAAACCAAGGCACGCCCGGGGTAACAGGTCCACAAATAATCCCCCAGCAGGTCCAATTCTACAAACATCGCAAGTACAAGAAAGAGAAGATGAGTTGAAACATACTCATTCATTCAAAATTTAAAGTGCTACATCATTTAGGATCACATCCCTTACAAAGTCAAAACAAAAAGACGAAAAAAATAGCAAAAGAAAAACAGAAAGCTGATCACTGCTCCGGGGCACATAACGCCCTGAGACGGTCCGTCAGCAAGGCAACCGACTGCTCAAACCTCTGTTTAGCTCGACGCTCCGCCTCTTGGGTCAGCGTCGCCTCGTCCTCCAGATGAGTGAGAGCTTGCCAGTTGTCCTTAAATTTCTTGAAAGCCCGCTCCAGGTTAACAGAAGATCGGGAAACCTTCTCGGCCTCCTGAACAATTGACTCAAGTTTCGCATGAGCAGCCCTCAGCTCTGACTCTAAGAAGGCCAAATCCCTTTGGAGTGCGAGAATCCGCTCCTTCGTGTCAGCTATTCCACGAGAAGCAGACTCTTCCCGAGCCCTACAAGCTTGACTTCGATGACCCAGCCTGTCGTACGAAGCGGAAAGCTCGTCAAGGTCCTCCTTCACAACTGGCCCGGCAGTATCTCGAGCAAGCTTTATCCTATCCAGAGTAGCGATAAGAAGGCCCCGCTCCCGTTCGATCGCAGCAGGCAAGCCAGCCTGCCGTATTGCCAGCAATTGGGTCACGAGCTGATCAGCCTCTGCCAACTTGGGTTCCAGGAGCGCAGCCAACCCCACCCCGCCAGGAAGAGTCTTCAAAGTTTTAATCTGACCCCGAGCACACCGCAGGGACAGAGAGAAAGGGTCCCCCGCTCTACGGCAGCATCTACGCCCCTCTTTAAATGGTGGTAGAAGCTGTCGACCACATCCTGCGACACCTCGTCCAGAGCTTCCGAAGAATCCAGCGTCAACGGGAGTGTAGCTGGCAGCACTGAAGAAGACGCGACAGAATCTACCGCCCCTGCCACTAGGAAAACAAACTCCATACGGAAGGATGCCTGAACAGCGATCAACTCCTCTTCAGCAGGCCGCAGAACCTGAATGCTCGGTAGGGCCGAAAAGTCAGTCTCTGAAGCCGTGTGAGCAGCAGAGGATGAGACAGAGACCATTACTCCCGGAATAAGCTCCCCTCCCATCCGCCCGGAGCTGGCAGGAGGCTCTTCGACATGAGTCGGAGAAGGAGAGGAAACGCTCCTTTTCCCCTGATCACGGCAGGCCGAGCCTTCCCCAAGAACATCCGCTGTGGGAAGTTAAGGGTCAGGACCTGTAGGGCCAAGACAACCATGAATCGATTTGACCTAGAGGATATGTTGATAGAGCAAATAAGCCCCCTCACTAGTCAATATTTGGCTCATCTTATCAGCAGAAGAGTATCGAGGCTGAGGTTCGCCTACGGCCACTACGACCTCTCCACCAGCGGCCTCCGAGTTGGATATAATAGACTCCTCCGTCCCTGCACCCTCGGGAGGGGATGTAACGAGATCGGCGTCGCCTTGCTGAAGTTCAGCGATCTCGGAGACAGGCCCGAGGAAACCTTCGTCACCCCGGGCCGAGGCCTCAGCAACCTGGGAGCTCCCAGCCGCCACTGAGAGAGCCCCCGCAGAAAGGACCGCGGCAAACATGTCGCTAATCAAAGTAGCAAGGGCCGGATTAACTCCAGGGACAGCAGACGGTTCAGGAGAGCCTGGTTCGTCAGACGCCTACAAAGAAAAAATGGTCAGGTCATATCTCCAAGAGAAAAGAAAGCCACAACAAGAAGATAGCTCCGACATAGTCGTACCTCCGGAGCAGCGTCAGTATTTTTACCCCTCTCGGTAATAAGCAATCCACGAGACCTAACAGCAGCTCTTTTCACGGAAAAGGTCGCTATGCTGTCAGAAGACTCACGTCTGACTCGTTTGCGTGAGGGACCAGGCACAGCGGGAGGCTGTCCTTCCCTCACTACTTCCTCTTGTGTAGCAAGTAACGGATCCTCCGCCAGTTTATTTGGAGTGGGAAGCGGTTGATCCGCTACTTCTTCACCCCCACCAGAAAGGGAGTCTTCGCTATCATGATCATCATCCTCCTCAGCCGACTCGGAAGATTCTGATTTAGGGAGGGGAGTCTGGAGCGCTAGTTGCTTTCTAGCCTTAGCCCCCTTAGGCTTCTCCTCTAAACCGGTACCCACGATAAAACTGGTACTCGGATCGAAATTAACAGGAGGCTTGTTCGCCATAGCATGATACAAAGCAGCCACGTACAAAATTTCCCTCGGCGCCTTAGCATCGGGGGCCGAGAAGCTGGCCCGAGTATGATAAGCGTCATAATAATTCCACGTCTTGACACCATCAAGAACGCTACCTTCAAAGCCCAAACAAGGGCTGGGACAGTCAAGGAATAACTGGCTATAGCCAAATTGGCGGGAAAACCTACTAGGCAGGTAGGGCTTCAAGTACACATTATCGCGGTTACGATAAACCAGATGCGCGGGGCGGATGTTGCGCAACCAGGTGAGCATATTCGGAGACAGAAAGTGAGAAGGTCCGGTACCATCAAGGTATACATTCCTCACTTCTTCATCGAAAAAATAAGGAACAGACACGAAAATGTTACACCCATCCACCCTCGCCAGCGCCCTCCGACAAGCTGGCATAGTATTGTATTCCCAAGACTGGCGATGGCATTTGATAAGGAAAGCGTCTTCATCTGTAGCATCTTCCGCTATTCCAGGTCCCATCAAAGGCTTGTAGTGCATCAACAACCACCCCATCAAATAGTGGAACGGTAGCTCTATGCGCTCAAAATCCAGCGTCTTCTTGCGGGCAATGACCTTGGACGAGAATGTTCGGAGACCATGGTGTATGCTACACACCATAGCCGGAAGAAGAGCCAGTCTAACTCCAAATACCAGCTTAACGACAGGAAGAATGAAGTGGCGACTGATCCTCTCAATAGAACCTGCCCCTCCCGAGACTACGCAGTTTCGTAGCCATATTATTAAAAATCCAGCCATGAGCGCCTTCTCTGACATCTGCGTGGTGCCGTAGTAAAAATAGCTAAGGGAGTCAGTTTGGCTCTCGAATATGTCGCTCTTGGACCGCGACTTCTTGACGCTCAACATCAGGTCCTTTATCTCTCCCTGGGTTCGAGGGGTTCGAGGAGTAACCTCTCCAGAAGGGTCAACTTTAAAAAGATAATTGACCCAGGATGTGGTGTGGGGAGCGGTCCCTTCTGAGCTATCCTCTTTTTTATAGCCATTTGGTGACAAGCACTATGATGGCACAGCAACTCCTGATACACCACAACAAAACCTGGGAGTCGTCGGTTCAAGTCCTCGAACTCCTCGTTCGACGGGGGGTACACCTCGAAAGGCTCGTTCTCCCACAGAAGTTTGGAGACAGTATACATCTCATGGAGAGCAAGCCCCAACTCCCCTCCGGGTGCAAAGAACGTCCCCGTTCGTCGGTTATACATCTCCAAGAGTGCCACAAACAATGGTTTATTGATAGGAAGCCCGTGACAAGTGCCCCGAATGGCATGATAAAGTCCCACCTCCGCAGGAATGTTCCGTAGGTCTGCAGAACCTAAGTGGTCAACTGGGCCCACGTAGAAGTGGGGTTTATCCAGTTCAGCAATACCAGTCTGCCAACGGGATAAGATTTTTTGCGAGCGAGCCGATTCAGGAAAGTATCAGCTTGAGCGAATGTGAAGTTGGGACCGTATACATTCATGAAAGAGCCTGGGGCCAGGCCTATCATGTACCGGAGGACAGAATCCTTACCCGCGTACGCTGATCGCATGTTCGGGTTATAATGGATGTTGCCCATCAACATCCCTGATTGGGTAGGAGTTAAGTTACACACCATCTTCCTGTCCAACAACACCATATTGAACCATGACAGAGGATAATGACGCTCCATGAGAGGAATATGGATCGCCATCCCATCCAAAGAAAAATCCCAGTTCTCAGAGATCTCTAATACTCGGGAATTCTTTATGATTAAAGCGTCTCCAAAGAGGAATGAAGGTTTCAGGTATAATCCATCCAACTTTCCAGTATTCATCATGGCACGGAGATAATGGAGGGTCTGATTCTCGATGGCGTTCAACCTCTCCGAAGGCTCATTAGCAGGAAATTGATTCAGCACATGCTTAACTAAGTCATCAAGACGCACGCCCAAGGCGAACTGATTCGAGCCAACCAGAAGTTCCCTTGCAGGATTTACTGGCAGATTCACTGAAGAAAGACAAAAGAAACAAGGTAAAAAAGATAGCCGAAACACAACTACTCGATGCTTATGCGGCTTAGTTCAGCATAGCCTCATGCGGCTCAGTTTGAAAGAGCTCATGTGGTTCAGTTCGAAGAAGCTTATGCGGTTCAGTTCAAAATGAGCGTATGCGGTTCAGTTCGGATGAGCTCATACGGTTCAGTTCGAATAAGCTTATGTGGTTCGGCTCGAAATGGGCTTATGCGGTTCAGTACGGATGAGCTTATGCGGTCTAGTTCAAATGATCTTATGCGGTTCAGTTCGAAATAGGCTTATGCGGCTCAGTTTGAAAGATCTCATGCGGTCCAGTCCAGATGAGCTTATGCGGCCCTGATGGTGAAGTAATTATGCGGCTGCAAATAACAACTTTCATGCGGCTTAGGCCTGGGTCATATCCCATGTGGCTCGAACATGAGTCGGACATGAGTCAGACATGCAGCACACTTGGAAATACAGGCTCACGCATAAGATATGCGGCGTAGCTATGACAGTTCATGTTGATGGTCCTACCAGCAATAGGCGGGTGAACGTCGGGGTAAAAAACAGGTACGTCAGCCGACGAAGGAGCCGCCATGTTCGCCGTCGCAGTCGATGAAGATACGGCCTTCTTGTCCTTCGTTGCCACAGACGACGATGCGGCCTTCTTGCCCGTAGCAGCGGTAGTCTTCTTGGGAGCCATTGCCGATCGTTGATGGGAGAAGACGAAGAGGAAGTCGGCAACAAGGAGTTCGAGCAAAGAGAGAAGGTAAAGAAATCCTCAAAGAATAAATTACTCCTATTTATAGGCGAAGGAGGCTCGTAAATCAACAAACGCCTCGATCCACATGCCGCCTAAAAGAATAAAGGCAAAACGCTTCGGTCAAAGCAAAACTGACCCTTGGGATCCTCCCCCAAAAGGCGGCGTTAATTCAAAAAACGAATCAAGGGCATTTGAATGAAGAAGATTTGTACACGTGGTTGGGATACGTGGCAAAAAGTCTATGCGGCCAAACAACTCATGCGACCAGACAAATTCATGCGGCTGAAACATCTATGCGATTAGCAAAAGCCATGCTTCTTATTCAAAGTATTTCAATTTTGCAAATTGAAAACTTTGAAGGGGGTCTTGTAGAAGCATGGAAAATATCAGAATGATGGTCTATGCGGCTCGGAGCAGGAGAACCCCATGCGGCTCATAACAGGGGCAGTCTCATGCGGTTCAGAGAGACTCTCAGTTTCATGCGGCTCGGGGCAGGAGAATCCATGCGGCTCCATAGGGGCAGTCCCATGCGGTTCAAAGAGTCTCCCAGCCTCATACGGCTCGGAAGTACATGCGGCTCACTAACGACCAACAGAAATATGCAGCTCGATCAGCACCACGTGTCCCCGTGGGATCCCTTCACACAACTGGCCATCAAGTAATGGCCTTATTTAATGCTCTGCCATAATTTGACAGCTGACAGCTTTGACATAAAGTGCCATGATGGTCCTGTCATAATGACAGACTCTTCGGGAACAGGAGAAAATATCTGACACGATCCGAGATTGCCACGTGGCTACTCCCATGCGGCTCAATTGAAGAACAGCTTCATGCGGCTGGCAGAAATCATCTTCCTGCGGCTCACCAAGAAACCATCCCATGCGGCTCGCAAGTACTATACCTATGCGGCTCAATGAGACGCTGTCTCATGCGGTTCATGGATATCATGCGGCTCTGGCAGGGCCCACCATTAAGACACATGGCAGAGATTTAATTGCCCCCATGACTTGACAGCTGGTAGCAGGGTGATTATGGGACGCGTGGTATTAAATCAATCAGAGATTTACCAGATCCTAATAACCATATTTAACGCTATCCTCATAATTAATGAGATCATGTCATATCATTCATGATCAAGCCAATGGGACACATGGTGAGAGATCCAAGCTTGACACAACCAATCATGAAGATTTAAAGCAATCAGTATTAATCACTCACAGGATTCAATACTATCCACATTTATGGCCCAGATCCTTCACACTTAAGACTAATGGTCCAGATTGATTAAACATCAGGCCGCCGCCACTTTGAGAATGGGCAATCATCCAAACCCTAATAATGCCTCCATCCCTATAAATAAGCAGGGTGCCATTCCCTTGCGAAAAAAAGAAAAAAAGGAAGACATAGAGGCTCCCCCGATAATCAGAGAGAAAATACTGAGAGATCAATCCAGAGAGAGAGAGAAGTCAAAAGGGCAATACGAGGAGAGCAAGAAGAGCATTTCTTCATCAACGCCGACCATCTCGTCACAGGAGTCAAGGCTGCATACCGATCGTCCAAGGAGTAAGGCAGGGCTGCCGTCGCCTTCCCGAGCCTCTATCGTCACCCCCCAGAATCTAGGTCAATCTAGACCAAAGTCAACTCTTGGTCAACTCTGGTCAACCCTAGAAGTCAAACTAGGTCAACTATGGTCAAACTAGGTCCAACAAGTCTAAATAGTCTAACAAGTCTATTCTAGGTCTAACTAGGCTATACAAGTCTATCTAGACTCTACACTAGTCAAGCAGACACACACATAGGCCATAGGCTATATCATGCCTATGAGCCAAACCATAAATCACATGACTATATGTCAATATATCTAAAATAATACACAAATTGATATCTATTATAATCTAACTTAGAATATACACATATAGGCTATCTATATACATATCACCCATACAACCATATTTATATATAATATATGATAGTACACACACATTATCTAATATATAGGATATATATTACATCTCACATATAGATATACATGTATATATGAAATAGGAACATATGTATGTGTCCTTGGGGGTGTGTGTGTATGAAGACATGACATGTGTGTGTGTGTCAAGAGGATACATGAGTGAAGTGTCAAGTGAGTTGTGTGTGTGTGTATGATAGCTGGAACCTGTGAACAGTGTAACATATGTCCCTATGTGTGTGAGCTAAGGCATGGCAATGGGGTATGTGTGATAAATTATGTGTGTAACATGGAGTAGAGGAGGGAACTCAAGTGTGTGATATCCTGAAATCAGGAAAACAGTGGCAGTGGTGGGTGGCTAAATACAAATGCAAAAAGGAGAGGAAACCAGTTCAGTTAGTTCAGAAAATAAGGAAGGGACAGGAACCCAATTTAGTACATAACAGTAAAGTGTACAAGTGAATGAAACAAGAGTGTATTAAAGAAAGAACCTGTGTGTGTTTACATGTGCAATTCTCAGTGTAAAATCTCAGATTCTACCAAGTAACAGAAAATGGTAGCATGACATAAACTGAACATTTAATCTCAGGGATATGGAATTAAAACAAGGTTCAATGGAGAACATTTTATGTGTGTGTGTGCATAAAGAGAGGAACCTGTGTGTGTATGGGACTGAGTTTGCAAATCAGTGGGTGAAAATGAAATAGACAGTGAGTGTGAAAGAAAAGGAAACCATTTCCAATTGCAAAACAGTTCAATTTTTTCTTCCTGAAATTAACAGAAATCCCCAAACCAAACTCTCAATCACAAACCCCATTTCAGTTCAGAAAAACATATAAAAGGAAATCACATTAGTGAATGCACAGTGATGAATTTCCAGGATTTAACAAACAGTGAACATTAAATAGAAAACTCAGATTCCAGGAACCAACTTACAGTGGGCATGTGTTCATGTGTGCTCAGGCATTAGAAAATATTGACAGGAATATTGAATCAAAATCAGTTTAAAGTGGATGAATCAACATCAGGTGTTAAGGAAATGAAATTAATTCTCAGTTTTAACATCTAATGACAGTCCCAGTTTTCCCCTTAGCAGTTAGCATCCAAAACCCGATTTCAATGACCCAATGCATCACACAATTCAATGTTAACATGGACTACAATTCTAACACATGTAGATGAACCAATTAGCTACCTAATCATAATTAAAATCAGTAGAGATGACACTTAAACCCAGAATTAATATCCTAGCCATGTGTTCTCAGTTTAACAGTCTAATTCTTGGTTTAATAAAAGAACAGGTTTATGTGCAATGTGTGACAGTGGGTAAACAGGTGAGGAAACAGTGAGTAAATGTCCATTCTCAGGAAATCAGTCTTCATAAAAAAAAACAATTCAGTGTGTCAATGTGTGTCAAGTGTCACAGGGTGTCCTTTAGGTGTCCAAGTGTTCTCAGATTTTAGAAACCAAAGAACAGGACAAAATTTAGTCTATTAATTCTCAGGAACTCAAAACGAAACCAAAACCTATGCATCAACACAAATCAAGGTTAATATGTACTACAATTATAACACATGTAGGTGATCTACTCAACATTTAAGAATTTACAAACTCAGAAAATGAAATTAACTTGGAAAAAATATAGTGCAGTTAAGAGGTATCAGTCCAAATAGGAATCAATGATTTCGAAACCAATTAACCATCAAGATTTCAATCTAATCTACTCATCACTCATAGCACATGCAGGTGAACTAAATCTAAACATTCATCATCATTAGAATCAGTAAAGTAACAATTTAAACCCAAGGAAACTGAAGAGCAGTGTACCATAAACACTGATATAGACAGTATCGATCATATTGGGGAAACCAAAATTGAACATTAAAAACACATTAATATGTTAACTAATAGTTGGTAATTATGCTAGGGTGTTTATACATGCCATATAGTGTAAATGTGTCCCACCACGAGGACACAGACGTGTCCAAACCAAGGAAAACCCAAATCGAGCACAACAGACACAACTAAACAGTATGGTGTCGTGCACGTGTTCCAGAGAGTCTAGGACACGACACGATACGAATCAAGTCTCGTGATCACACATGTGGGTTCGCCTAGTATAGCTCTAGGTCTGACACAGCCTGACACGGGTCCATGTGTCGTCGTGTCCGACTTACAAGGCCGTATCCGAACCGAAAAAAGATAATAAACCATCAGTATAAAACCCGTGCAGAGCGAAACTCGTGTCCGACACGACACCACTGGACTCCTGACTCAAGGGGTGACCTAACAGTCATTGCCCCTTGGTCTGTGCCAAGTGGCACGAGTCCAATCGATGTGTCCGCGAAGCACTGGACCCTTAGCAGCAGGGCAGTACAGCTCGCACGCGTGCGGGCGTGTCCACGGGTCCAGTACGACCCCGACACGACACGAAATGTGTCCAAACAATTAGAAACCCATAAGCGACCTAAAAACTTAATTTCCTATTCAAACACTTCCTGAAAAATCACTCGAAATGCCATTTGGGGCATTTTATCAAACACCTTAACAGTAACACTGATACGTGTCCATTTAGGACACGAAATGGACACGAAACCTAGGTCTAGGCATACCTACAAGACCAGGACACTTAGGGCTAGGTATTCATGCAATTAAAACCTAATTTTAATGGGTGGATTGTAAAATACCTAGGTGTGTTCTTCAACACAAAAGCTCCTTCAATGAGGATCCCCAAAAGCTACCAAACTCCTTCAAATTGATAGAAAACTGAGATTGACAAGTTCCAACAGCAAGAAAACATCAATTAGAACCTATTGCAATTTGTTTGGATTAAAAAGGAGTTAAAATAGATTTTCTAGGGATTTATGAAGTCTTTCTAAACTTGTTCTTTCCTAAAGAGGCTAGCCCTAAATGGAGGAGAATATTTATAAGGGAATTCCCAATGTGGGTGTAGTGGCTGGACAAATAATGTTAGGGTTAGGGTTGGCATTAGCCAATGGGCTTTGGGCTTCTATGGCTAAGTTGTTAATCAAGGTTCAACCATAAGTCATGGCTTGTGACTAAATATTCTAACTTGAGTCAAACAACCAAACCATGGGTCAACTCTAGTCTAACTAGGGTGGCATGACCTAACCAAGTCCAAACTCAACTAGGGTTAGCTCCTAGGTTAGTCTACCAAGGTCATTGCTAGTTAAAGTTAACCTAGTCAACCTTCATTCAAATAATTCCAAAATAAATCCCAAAACTTCCCATAAATTCAAATAAATTCAAATAACCCCAAAAATACCCTAATCACAAGACTAGGCTCTAGGTCAACCAGTCTCCAAGGTTACACTATCAAAACACTAAAATCATAAGTCATGATTTAAAATAGTTTTAAATGATTAAAAATTACCAAAAATTATATCATGATTTAAATATCATTATTAAAAGACTAAAATTACAAAATTTCAAAATTACCCTCTTTTGGAAAACTGGATGTTACAGTGAACATCATATATGCAAGCTAAAGGTACTAAGAAATCAATCAAACAATCAATAAATGGAATAAAACAGAAAAAAGGAAAGAACAAGACCTAACCTCCTAGTCCATCGCCTGCAGTGTGGGTCTCATCGACCGCCATCGCAAAAGCCATGCCCTGGCGGGGTATATCCCGCTGCTAGTGTGGGACATAATGCTGCACCACAGGTGGCCTAGCTCCCACTATCTTCTCCAAGATACCCAAGTAACATCTCCACTGATACCTACTCCATTATACTAGGGTACCCGCTATAGGGTATCTATTCTGTAATCTGATAACCATACCCGTCTATCCAGAATCATGTTATCGGAATCCTCGTCATGCCAGTAAGTATGGCTGCAATAAACCATAGGGTTCGCAACTAAGGTACATGCTTCTAAGATCGTGCTATCTAATATTTTCGTATTGCCGCATGCTTGGCTGCGAAAATCTTAAATTCCCATAACCCGAGAAATACATCCAAAATCAGACCCTATGCCTTCTCCATGCCTGCTAATATTGTCACGACCCGCTCCCAAATAATCGAACACGAGTCGGACATGCCCAGCCTTCGTCGTTAGACACGATGAAGTAAGTTGTACCAATATCTAGGGAGAACTATGAATCAAGATAAGAATGAAAGTAAATCACAGCATCTAATATATCGAATCCCAGAATCTTAGATACAAGTCTAAATGTTATTACATTCCAACAAATGTAAACTATACTGATGTTACATTCCAACAAATGTAAACTATACTGATGTCTCTAATACAAGTCCAGATAAAGCTAAAGAGAAAATACTAGGCTTCCTCAGCCTCTAGGTCCTGGGCAACATCAACTGGCTCATAGGTGCCTCCAGGCTCCTGCCCGTAGTAAGTATCACAGATAGCCTCCAGTTCACCTACAATATATCCTAGTCAGGAGCGGAGCTAAGTATATTCAAGGAAATGAACATGAACATCATGGTATGAACAAGAAACAGGAACAGGAAATATATATACAGTACGAGAAATGAGAACAAGACATGAAACTGAACATGAATACTGAAAGTAAATACGGGAAACATGGTATGAGTCCTGAACATGAAATATAACCTGAACATGAAATACAACCTAAATCCTGAAGTGTACAATATATTGAAATACATCCAGAGTGTGTGATCGGCTTGGGTAGATTCAATGAACATGAAATGGTACGACTTGGGTCCCGTATGCACGATGCAGGGCCTAAGCTATTCACATGAATAGTAACATGGGTTTGATCACACATCTGTAGTATTTTCCCTCCCAGACATAAGTAAACTCAAGAAACATGAAACAAGACAATCCCGTGATACATCATGTCAACAAGGAAATACAGGAATGGATATACAAGATATGAGAAAATGGACAAGTCCGAGGAGTATACTTGCCTTGCTTAGGGTGATCAAGTGTGGGATGTACAGCTGGGTATCCTCCTGTTATGATTTATAATTTGATAAGTCAACAATTTAAAGGTAGTTATTTGTGAGGACCCTAATTTTTGGGAATTATTTTTTTAGTATTTCTAATTATTAGGTTATATTGTATATTTAATTATGATTATATATGTACTCTTCCGTGTCTTTGATTTTTGGAGCATAAGACATGCCTATCTCTTGAAACGTCCTTCATGAGTTTTGTAGTAGACATGATGACCTTCAACTTGATATATTATGTCCCATCCAAACTTGTTTCCTAGCATTCTTTTGACTTTGTACAACTTCGGGTCAAATTTAGGCAATTAGATTATTTACCATAATTCCAGACCTAACTTCCCATGTGAGTTCGGGACTCGGCATAAATTAAAACTATTCGACCCAATTATGGTTTTGAGTCATTTTGAGCCTACGACGCACATGCTAAGAGTGTGCTACTCAATCGAGTCTCCATGTGCAATTTAATTGTGAATGGCACAAGAGACTTATTGGTTAACTCTTAGAGTTCGATTGGATTAGAAAATATACTTGGACCCTAACCTAGCCAACCCCACCTGGTAGGAAACCATGTTAGGTTGCCATGACAGTATAATTATTATGGATTTATTTTGGGATGTTATACAGTCAATTAGATTTAAATACAATTTTGTGTATATGATTATATTTATAATAGTCTACTATTATATATATGACCTTAGTTATGGTCAAGTTTGAGATACATATCGACTAGGAATTTTAGCACGGATACTGTAGTCGTGTACTTTGACTAGTCTATTACCCATGGTAGGGAAAGCCGAGCCATAGGTGTGTTCTAAATAGGAAAACCAGGCCAAGTTGCGACTTAACCTCCACCGATGATTTATTTATTTAATTATTAGATTATTGACTTTCTAGGAGACCCAGTTGTACCAATTTAGTCCTGACTTGACCCGAACCAAATCCCAATCTAAATAGGCAAATAGTACTCTCAAATACCTTCATGTTGATATATATTTTGCATATATATTTTATTAATATTAATATGTTTTAAATTTTGGAAAGTTTTTATTTATAGAAAGTGTCAACGAGTAATCCTAGTGTAATCCTAGTTGGCATTAGTTTATATTTGACCCAAAGTCCAACCTAAACCTATGTAGGCATGTTGGACATTAATATATATTAATAAATATATATATTGTATATTTAATTCAGATTTAGATTATATTTATATTTAGAAATCTAAGTAGTTCCATATTAGGAAACCTTTTATTTAAATCCTCAATCAATCAATTAGCCAACTCATCAAATAACCAAACCAATCCATGTGGACCCCACATATGACCAACCATTATTTTCATGTAATTTTCGTCCAAAAATAATCTCCTACATTGGCGGGCCATGCCATGCATGGAAACACCCTCCTACATATATAAACTCAACCCATAGGCCTTTATATATATATCAACCCTTATCAAAACCCTAACCCTAACACCAAAATCTCTTATTTATCACCCAAGAGCAGCTTCTTTACCATTAATTTCGAAAATAGCATCCCCTCCCCTCTACTACATCATCCCCTCCATCACATAACTCATTCTCCTCCACAAAGGCTCCTTCTTTCATCCTTCTTCCATCCAAACTCCACCAAACCAACCCTAAAAACTCTATCTTTTCCATACAACCATCTAGAACCATTGCCAACCCCTCCAAACTCATCAAGAGAGGATTAGCAAGAAATGATAGCGAGCTTTAGCAAGGAGAAGCCTCCACAACCCAACTAGCAATGACTTTTTATAAGAAACTTTAATTTTTCTATCTCAAACCTATGCTATAAATCTATAGAAATTATGGTATTAATTCTGTAGAAATAGTGTTTTGATGTCTCTTGGGTAGTATTTTCACCCATAAAAGTTTCAAGAATTATGATAGCTATTTTCATGTTTCGGTAGAGCCAAAACTTACCACGAATTTTTTAAAATTAAATTTTATGTAGGTTAATATATTTAAATTAGAATTTTTAAATATTTTTTCACAAATTTATCAATTCAATTCTGGTCGAGAAAATTATAGGTCAAAATTAGTCATTTTCGGGTGACTTGTTGACCTAGAAGATTCCAAACCATTAGTACCATGAAACCCTTGCATCAAAATTTTATATTCTAATATTTAGGGCATTTTACTTCTGTTTAAATTGTATTTTTGAGGATTTTCATAATTTTAGATAATTAATGAAGTTCTAGACAAGTTTTGGGTAGACTAGTCGACCCGATAGACAACTAGTAGTATAATTCTTTAGAAATATAAATTCTAGAAATTCTGAGATAAATCTATAGAAAATTAGTTTAAATAATATTCTTATAATTTTTATATAATTTTTAAGTATATGATTGAAGTAGCAACATAACTGACTAATTGGGAGTTGGAAACCCAAAAACTGTGTTCGGTGTCTCGTGGAGCATGTATGTGATTGTATGGGTCTAAAGGGTTCCACGAGAAATTGAATCTAATCTTAAAACATTATCTTGACTAATTAAGTCATATTGTAAGTTCATGAGTAGTGGGTTAATTTAGTTAATTAATTATCTAGGAGCGTCGGGTTCCGGCAGCGTTGACGCGGGAGCGACGTTTCAGAGTCACAACGCGACACCAGGCAAGTACACCTTGCCAAACTTTACAGTATTTACATGCATATTCTATATTGTTATCTCTTTCCAGTTTTACTTCATATCTTTCATTCATGTTTATGTTACTTCTACTTTCTTATTTTACGTGCACGTTCCTTATTGAGTCATCTTAGGCCGTTATTGTTCTACGCGAGTCTTGTGACAATTTTGACTAGTCTTCTATCTTCGCCCTTGAGCTTGACTTGACTTGTAGTCATGATTGATTGATTCAACATTAGCCCTGATATCTCTAGGACTGGGAGCGTCCAATGGCGTTACGGTATTAGAGACTTCTTATCGACCTGTCATCCCGTCTCTAGGACCGGGAGTGTCCCATGGCTTTACGGTAATAGAGACTTATCTTTTATCTCGAGGTCGAAAGCGTCCCATGGCATTACGATATTGAGACATCTTATTGATCTTTGTCTATTTTACATTTCTCTACTCCATTCTATATGTTATTTACTGTACAGTAGACATGTATATTATGTGTCTTGCTAGTCCTCTGAGGACCTGGTGATCTCTTCAGGTATTAGCTGAAGATATGATACATTGATGGATTACGTTGCTACACCAAGACTGCAGGTATATTTAGTTGATGTTTTATCGTTCTCTTCCATAATTAGATTTTATCCTATATTATATTACTTTGATATTGCTGCTGTATAGCCTAGTTTTACAAGCTTTATCTTTCATTAGAAGCTTGTTCAAGATAATTGCATTAGAGTCTGGTCCACTTTATTGTATATTATTTTTTCTTGTTACTTGTAGTAACCAGTTTGCTAATGTCTGACCAGCATTAGTTTACTTGGTTTATACAAGAGTTTATCTTCAATGGATTGAGATATTTGTAGATTGCTTTAGGAAAACAGACAGCTTATACGTATTCGAGATGGGCTGGAGTCCTCTCGATGCGCAGCTGCCATATATATGTATCATAGTCCTACGTATTTTAGGACTGGGGCGTTATATATTTTTTTGGTGGCCCATGCAGGTCGAGTTAGCCGTTTCGGTTACGTCATTGTACCGAGCGGGCCTGCGAACATGACTAAATCCTTAGGAATCTCAATCCACAACTGCCTTGACAATTCTTTTAGAAATTTTCTACCGTCCTTGAACTTCACATTTACTCTCGATTACTATTCCCTTGCTTTCTCGTATCATTGCTTCTTGTCCCTTCCAATTTCGGAGTGACGAATAATCATGCTATATAGGATTTAGCAAAAAAATTCTTAAGTTATAGTGTAAGTTAGTTTGCTTATTGTGTTGTGATTGCTTGATAGATAAGTATGATTAGAGATGCCATATGCCATAGGGCATCATGTGTTTGATGAGTTAGTTTGACCAAAGGTGGGTAGACGTCCTCATTATAGGCATACATATATGATTATACTGGATTACGCCCTTATGGTGGCCACTTGATCAAGAATAGAGTGGTAGTTTTAGTGTAGAGATCGACCCTCTAAGAGATGAAACTAGACATAGCCTAACCCAACCCATTTACTATTATATCCTGTCAATTTTAAAATTAGGATTTGACAGATTGATAGGTATCATTTAACTTGGTTAGGTGAAGGGCGACTTATATAATTGTCTTAATAAAATGGTTAGGAGGACAAGCCTTCAACATGATCGTTGCAAGACCGCTAGTACCAAAAAGAGCGACTAGAGATAACCATATATAGCTTTACGATTGTTGCAAATCAAAATTGTTTAGGCTTGACTATTACTTGACTTATTAGGAGACACTGTAGTGACCTAGCATATCCCTTAAACTATTCCTAGTTACTCTAGCACGGTTCTTTGTTAGTGAGCCTTATTTCAATTTCGAGGGCGAAATTCTTTTAAGGTGGGTAGATTGTGAGGACCATGATTTTTGGGAATTATTTTTTTAGTATTTCTAATTATTAGGTTATATTGTATATTTAATTATGATTATATATGTACTCTTCCGTGTCTTTGATTTTTGGAGCATAAGACATGTCCATCTCTTGAAACGTCCTTCATAAGTTTTGTAGTAGACAGGATGACCTTCAACTTGATATATTATGTCCCATCCAAACTTGTTTCCTAGCATTCTTTTGACTTTGTGCAACTTCGGGTCAAATTTAGGCAATTAGATTATTTACCATAATTCCATACCTAACTTCCCACGTGAGTTTGGGACTCGACATAAATTAAAACTATTCGACCCAATTATGGTTTTGAGTCATTTTAAGCCTACGACGCACATGCTAAGAGTATGCCACTCAATCGAGTTTCCATGTGCTATTTAATTGCGAATGGCACAAGAGACTTATTGGTTGACTCTTAGAGTTCGATTGGATTAGAAAATATACTTGGACCCTAACCTAGCCAACCCCACCTGGTAGGAAGCCATGTTAGGTTGCCATGACAGTATAATTATTATGAATTTATTTTAGGATGTTATACAGTCAATTAGATTTAAATACAATTTTGTGTATATGATTATATTTATAATAGTCTACTATTATATATATATGGCCTTAGTTATGGTCAAGTTTGAGATACATATCGACTAAAAAATTTAGCCCGGATAGTGTAGTCGTGTACTTTGACTAGTTGATTATCCATGGTAGGGAAAGCCGAGCCATATGTGTGTTCTAAATAGGAAAACCATGCCAAGTTGTGACTTAACCTCCACCGATGATTTATTTATTTAATTATTAGATTATTGACTTTCTAGGAGACCCGGTTGTACCAATTTAGCCCCGACTTGACCCGAACCAAATCCCAATCTAAATAGACAAATAGTACTCTCAAATACCTTAATGTTGATATATATATTTGCATATATATTTTATTAATATTAATATGTTTTCAATTTTGGAAAGTTTCTATTTATAGAAAGTGTCAACGTGTAATCCTAGTGTAACCCTAGTTGGCATTAGTTTATATTTGACCCAAAGTTTAACCCAAACCTATGTAGGCATGTTGGACATTAATATATATTAATAAATATATATATATATATATATATATATATATATATATATAAAAAAAAAAATATATATATATATATATATATATATATATTGTATATTTAATTCAGATTTAGATTGCATTTATATTTAGAAATCTAAGTAGTTCCATACTAGGAAACCTTTTATTTAAATCCTCAATCAATCAATTAGCCAACTCATCAAATAACCAAACCAATCCATGTGGACCCCACTTATGACCAACCAAAGATTATTTTCATGTAATTTTTGTCCAAAAATAATTCCCTACATTGGCGGGCCATTCCATGCATGGAAATACCCTCCTACATATATAAACTCAACCCATAGGCCCATATATATATATATATATATATATATATATATATATATATATATATATATATATATATATATATATATATATATATATATCAACCATTATCAAAACCCTAACCCTAACACCAAAAACTCTTATTTATCACCCAAGAGCAGCTCCTTTACCATTAATTTCGAAAATAGCATCCCCTCCCCTCTACTACATCATCTCCTCCATCACATAACTCATCATCCTCCACAAAGGCTCCTTCTTTCATCCTTCTTCCATCTAAACTCCACCAAACCAACCCTAAAAACTCTATCTTCTCCATCCAACCATCTAGAACCATTGTCAATCCTTTCAAACTCATCAAGAGAGGATTAGCAAGGAAGGATAGCAATAAAGGTGGGAGCTTTAGCAAGGAGAAGCCTGTACAATCCAACTAGCAATGACTTTTGGTAAGAAACCCTAATTTTTTTTTATCTCAAACCTATGCTATAAATCTGTAGAAATTATGGTATTAATTCTATAAAAATAGTGTTTTGATGTCTCTTGGGTAGTATTTTCACCCATAAAAGTTTCATGAATTATGATAGCTATTTTCATGTTACGGTAGAGCCAAAACTTACCACGTTGTGAAGGAACTATAAGTTTCTGTAGGAATTTTTCAAAACTGAATTTAATGTAGGTTAATATATTTAAATTATGATTTTAAAATATTTTTTCACAAATATATCAATTCAATTCTGGTCGGGAAAATTATAGGTCAAAATTAGTCATTTTTGGGTGACTTGTTGACCTAGAAGATTCTAAACCATTAGTAGCATGAAACCCTTGCATCAAAATATTATATTCTAATATTTAGGGCATTTTAATTCTGTTTAAATTATATTTTTGAGGATTTTCATAATTTTAGATAATTAATGAAGTTCTAGACAAATTTTGGGTAGACTAGTCGACCCGATAGACAACTAGTAGTATAATTCTTTAGAAATATAAATTCTGGGAATTCTGAGATAAATATATAGAAAATTATTTTAAATAATATTCTTATGATTTTTATATAATTTTTAAGTATATGATTGAAGTAGCAACATAACTGACTAATTGGGAGTTGGAAACCCAAAAACTGTGTTCGGTGTCTCGTGGAGCATGTATGTGATTGTATGGGTCTAAAGGGTTCCACGAGAAATTGAATCTAATCTTAAAACATTATCTTGACTAATTAAGTCATATTGTAAGTTCATGAGTAGTGGGTTAATTTAGTTAATTAATTATCTAGGAGCGTCGGGTTCCGGCAGCGTTGACGCGGGGAGCGACGTTTCAGAGTCACAACGCGACACCAGGCAAGTACACCTTGCCAAACTTTACAGTATTTACATGCATATTCTATATTGTTATCTCTTTCCAGTTTTACTTCATATCTTTCATTCATGTTTATGTTACTTCTACTTTCTTATTTTACGTGCACGTTCCTTATTGAGTCATCTTAGGCCGTTATTGTTCTACGCGAGTCTTGTGACAATTTTGACTAGTCTTCTATCTTCGCCCTTGAGCTTGACTTGACTTGTAGTCATGATTGATTGATTCAACATTAGCCCTGATATCTCTAGGACTGGGAGCGTCCAATGGCGTTACGGTATTAGAGACTTCTTATCGACCTGTCATCCCGTCTCTAGGACCGGGAGTGTCCCATGGCTTTACGGTAATAGAGACTTATCTTTTATCTCGAGGTCGAAAGCGTCCCATGGCGTTACGATATTGAGACATCTTATTGATCTTTGTCTATTTTACATTTCTCTACTCCATTCTATATGTTATTTACTGTACAGTAGACATGTATATTATGTGTCTTGCTAGTCCTCTGAGGACCTGGTGATCTCTTCAGGTATTAGCTGAAGATATGATACATTGATGGATTACGTTGCTACACCAAGACTGCAGGTATATTTAGTTGATGTTTTATCGTTCTCTTCCGTAATTAGATTTTATCCTATATTAAATTACTTTGACATTGCTGCTGTATAGCCTAGTTTTACAAGCTTTATCTTTCATTAGAAGCTTGTTCAAGATAATTGCATTAGAGTCTGGTCCACTTTATTGTATATTATCTTTTCTTGTTACTTGTAGTAACCGGTTTGCTAATGTCTTACCAGCATTAGTTTACTTGGTTTATACAAGAGTTTATCTTCAGTGGATTGAGATATTTGTAGATTGCATTAGGAAACCAGACAGCTTATACGTATTCGAGCTGGGCTGGAGTCCTCTCGATGCGCAGTTGGCATGTATACGTATCCTAGTCCTACGTATTTTGGGACTGGGGCGTTACATTATTTCTAGTCTAGAAAAGGTCACTAAACATAATCCTTGGTTTTAAACTTGCTAACACTAAACCTACCTTTATATATATATATATATATATATATATATATATATATATATATATATATATATATATATATATATATATATATATATATCTTATTAACTTCTACAATTAATACAACTAAAACAATATCTATACATAACCTAAAACATGAGGCAATCTATCACCAATTCCCTTATCATACATTACTTAAACCACATATCTCATGACTCCCCGAATGGCCAAGTATCAAATGGTACCATAGTCTCCTAACTACTGCAATATGACCTTCACAACCCAGTTGAATAAGAATTTACTGCCCTGACATATACCAAATCTCAGGTCTCCTCAAACAGTCCACACCAACATCAAACAGTTTCTATAACAAGTTCCTATGGGACCTAGGACTGGTCCAGGACCCTTGTTTACCCAAGTCTCCTCACATATATCCATGAGCATCCCTGATAAATATACAATTACACATCATGCCATAGAGACAAGCAAGCAGTTGATGTATTAACCTATCTATATGAATTTCCCAGGTTTCATAAGAACCAACCATCCCATTCTAATAGCTCTCCTATAAAATTGTCTTGATTATGTAGGTAAACTAGAGACATGCTCTAGCAGCAGTAACCATTGGCTTACATTTGATTTCCAGGAATTGAAATATAGGTTGCAACTTTCAGGTACAATATTGTCTTCAGGATATAAAAAATAAGGTAATACACTGGTGACAGATCCTGCTCTAACTCCAAGTGACAATGTCATAGCCTATACACCAAATCCCAGGTGGGTTTTAGTCCTTAAATAGGAATGATACCAATCAGTCTCAGCTAAGACACATTAGTCAGTCTTGAACAGGGCTTACAACAGTCCTTTAACTACCACAATTCTAACCTAAAAGAGTTGTAATTCAAACCAAAATATCAATCCCCTCATCAGTTCAAAACTGAAACCACAATACCCAAAATTCTTACAGGATATTAAAGGTAACAATCCCCACTATATCAGCCCTGGACAGAACTGCTATTAAAAGATAATATTAAACACACTAGCAGCAGTTTATAACAGTAACATCTAAGGACTGAATTGCATGGATTTGGTCACAAGGCTTTGTGAGAAACAAGTGCAACACATCCAGACATTTCAACATGTGATTGGTTGCCCTTAAGTTTAGTTCAAGAAACTTCTTACTAGCTACTGCAGTAAATGATATGACTGGAAAGTAAGTCCAAACTAACTCATGATAACCACTGCAGAAAAATGCAACTGAGTTATCACCAAGAGTTGAAAAACTACTACAAGGGAAAAATCCTAGGGTGGATTACACTCAAAAGTCACTGACCTCTCTTCCACTCCAACCTTAGTCATCTGGAACACTGCAACACAGATTTAAACCACTCTAACAGGAGAATTTGAGACTCATTCAAGTTACCAGTTCATAGATGAATGAGACAGGTCCCTCAATGAGTATTTATTGATACTCGAACAGTTACCTATTCATCAATCCTATTAGTAATCTCTTAATGTAACATGTCTAGATGAGTACCCAAATGGGAATATTTTAAGTTACTCTCGGCTAAGCTAACATCAGGAACTTGTTATACTTAACAAGTATTCTATCAAGTCATTTGCCTACTATCATTTGAATTAGCTTAATCAGTCCTTGTCCCATATTCTGCAATTGAGCAGTCACCCGAACTAATGGTGCAGCAATTAAATAAACTGGATACCTGACATACCCCTACCTGACCTGTTATTATTACTCTACTAAGCCATGATCCAAACTTATTCCATATAAAACTTGGCTGATTAAGACACCAGTTATCCTAATATTCCTTATGCATGAGGTATAAAGGAAAATAATTTATAAGCTAGTACTAAACTTACTGTTACAAGCTTATTTAATACATAACTCTATGGTAAATAAAACTAAACTAGAGCCACATGTCTCTGCTTGTGGAACATCTAACCTCTCTATTCCTTGGTTCGAAACAATATACAGATTCTTCAAGGTAAAACCACACAGCAATACCAGAACAAGATTAGTGAGAAATTTACCTTCAACAAGTTGAGTCAACACTGAATTCCTTAACACAGATTTAGAAATGGACACAATCTTCTCTCCATATCTACTTCACTCCCAGACACGGATCTGATACTTAGTTATCTGAACAAATCGCTTCGAAAATAGAGAAATCCATACTCAAGATTGATCCATGCTTACAACAAATCTTCCAAATCGAATTGAAAAAATTGGTACTCACCTGATCGTTGTTAGATCAACGTAGGAACCGATTGATCCTCTAGTTTCCAATTTGAACAACCCAATCTGAGGTTGAAGAACCATTCAAATCCACATAAGAACATAGAAAAATATTAAACTAAGAATCATTGATCCGGTCATGACTTACCAATCAATTAGGAATGAATCAATCTCTCTAAGAAGTAGTTCGATTCAAATCGAGCGAATGCTTCCAGATCTAAGATCGTCAGAAATCGAAGCAAAGGAAATCCATCACGAATTGATCAAGTATTAACAGAGTTCTCGACACTCATCAAATGAATCTTCAGAAAGAAAACTAAAATGGAAAAGAACCAACAAAAATTGGATCAAAAATTTGATCAAGAACCGATCCAACCAAAGGATTAAGTCTGAATCTCATACCATTCAGATCGATCCAGCCTTCCTGATCGATTGTCAAGGAACAAGACTAATGGTTGTTGCCAGGATCTTCAATAGCAATGGTCATCACCTTCTTTTAGCCACCCGTGCCATGGAAATTTCCTTCTTCGAATTGGCGCTCAGAAATTGGGAAGAAAAGGATTGGTTGGAAAATTGGTTAGAATGAGCTGAGGGAATCACAACAATATATAGGCCGTTAGGGAAAAGATGGCATGGCAAAAACGAAATTATAAAGGAAAGAATCAATTTGAAACTCCAACGGCCTCTCTCTTTCTCTCTCTCTCTCTCTCTCTCTCTCTCTCTCTCTCTCTTCCCACATGTGCTGTCGATCTCGAATTAAAATCAAATAATAAAATTTGATATCAGCCCACAAAGAATGAAGTCTAACCTAGCTGCAACAGGCCCACACAATTAAGTTTGAAAACAAATTCAATTTCCAACTTTCTATCTGAATTGGGATGTCCAAGCCCAAACACTATATGGTTTTTTTTTTAAATGGTGAGAAGGAAATCATTAAGAATATTAAAATACTAAAAATATTCAAAGAAAATATTATGTAGAATAAAATTTTTGATAGGTGGGTTTACAAATATGGCTGTAAAAGACTCTAGATTCCATAACCGAGGCAACTTAGTCCAAAGGTTTATTCTGGTAGAAAATCAATGAACATCAAGAATCAAATTCAACTACGGACAAGGAAGAATAGGCAGAAACAGTTGGAATCAAATTTTGAGATAGTTTATCATAAAATTCTCGAGGGTCATCCCTGGAATCTTTTTAAGAAGTCCTAACTGTGATTGAGTATCCTTAGCCTATAGTCTATATCTTCTGAACCAATAGCAGGCTCGTAGCAGCACTTTAAGTCGATCACCACTACGACATCGCACTAATTGCAACTTCTGACCTGCATAGGCCACCACTAAAAACATGTCACGACCTGCACCCGGAGTTAGGACACGAGTGCATGACAGCGTCCTAGCCTATGCCACAGAAACGACGTAGAACGTTGTCTAGGTCTACTATCTAACAACAATTATAATATCAAAACATATCGAGATGGTCAACTCCAAATGGAGGATAAGCAATGACAATATAATATACTCAATTATAATATTCTAAAAAAGATAGAAGATACGAAAAAAGTAAGACAACAAGATATGAAAATATTCAGAAAATCTAACACATAAATAATGCAAGTCCAGAGTCTCAGAGTCAACAATCTCAAATACAAATTCTAAAATAATAACATGCCAAAGTGTTATCTAGAGACAAAGTCCAGTACAAAACTATTATAGCTGAGCTACTACTAGTGCCTCATCAGCTGGAACTAACCCCTGCTGGACTAAGGTCTTCCGGTCTACGCCCACTACGTCATGAGGACCATAGTAGGTAGGACACTCGTCCTCGCCGTCATCTGTAAAATTTTGTCAACATATCCAGTCAGGATGGAAGAGAACAATCTCCAATAATGGTTCTAGTTAGACAATAAAGAATATTTAACAGTAAATAGAGAGAATATACAAGGTAAAGTGGTACGTACATGAACATGGTAAGGCATATCAAGACTGTAAATGGGTGTAAAAGCAAGAGAACAGTGTATATATATCATGTACAGGAATCAAGAAACTACTATCTATGTGAGTTAGCACTAGTTTCAATATGTGATCGGCTTAGGAACTTGATACAAGAATTTATGGCCTGGTTAATCATACGTGCAGTGCATTTTTAATACTATTCAAGGTTCAAGACCTGATACAAGGAGGGTATTGATCACATATCTATGCTAATACTTTCCGTATTCGACTAGTATAGTGGATCCAATCATGACACGTTATGACACGGATTCTCTGAGAAGGTCGCAAGCCTTCACATGAATGGTGTCTATACAATGCACAAGAAACAAGGAAAGACTTGCACAAGATGTACTAAGGAATACAAAAAATAACATCTCATGACAGGATCCGGATAAATACCAATCCGTGTGAACAATGTATCAAGAGAACAAGACCATATACACTAAATACAAGTAACATAGACGATATCATAAAACAAAAATATTATCAGAGAATGTACTCGCCTGAGATCCGGTGGAAAATGTCGATAGTGAATCGAGGCTCAGAGTGAAGTCACAGACCTAAAGATGAGATATGCATGAGTTAAATAGGGTTTAACAGTGTTAGGCATAATTTTCTAGTATATGCTATACAATCTAGGTTAAACTAAGTCAAACTAGGTCAAACTGAGTCATACTAGGTCAAACTAAGTCAAACTGAGTCAAATTGAGTCAAAATAGGTCAATCTAGATCAAAGGTTGACTTACAGTTGACTTTTGGTCAACTGGTCAACTTTGGTCAACTCCTAATCCAATCTAGGTCAAACTAGGTCGATGGTTGACATACAGTTGACTTTTGGTCAACTCTTAGTCCATTCTAGGTCGGATGTTGACTCTACGTTGACTTTAAGTCAAAATAGTCAACCTTGGTCAAACTAGGTCAATGATCCTATTTCTAACCATTACTTACCAAGATATCACAATCCTAACCATTACCTACCAAGATATCCCAATCCTAACCATTACCTACCAAGATATCACAATCCTAATCATTACCTACCAAGATATCCCAATACCTTAGATACTAGGTAATACCCTTACCTTAGTAGTATTCTACCTTAGGCTAGGTAGCAATACCTTAGTCTCCAATACCAATACCTTAACACCCAATATCAATCTTAGATATCTAGTATCGATCTATATACCCCAAGCTACTAGATAACTAATACCTTGCATCTATACCTTAGTTCCTAGGTAACCCCTTTACCTTGTAGGTAAATCCAATACCTTGAGGTAAAAGGTGAAACTAAAGATATCCTAAGATACCACTATAGGTAATCTCAAGATACTACTATCTATATCTTAAAACACTAATCCTAGTATCCAAGGATACTTCTAGATAGGATACTAACTATCTATACTATCTCTAGACTCTAACATCCTACTAGAAACTCTAACACAAAAACATATCTAATTCTAACTCATCTAACTACTAACATAGACTAAGATACATACTAACTAACAAACTAACCATCTAATCTTCTAACTCTAACATATTATATACTAACTAACTAACTCTAACATATGAACTAACTTATCTAACCATCTAACTCAATATCCTACCAATATCTTACCCTTAGACTATAGGTAATCCCTATTACCTTGTAAATACCTTAGACATTACCTTAACCTACTAATTTACCCTCTAAGATACTCATTCGTATCTTAGGATACCCATTCATCTATATCCTAAGACACTAATCTAGATACTAGAGACTAGTAAGATACTAACCTATATCTTACCCCAAGATACCAACTTACCTTATCCTAAGATATCTAATACTCTAACATATAGTATCTCAATCTCCAAGATACCAACTCATCTAGTATCCTAACTCAAGACACTAATATATACCTCTATAACTAGGACACCTTAAGATACTAACTTGTAGGACACTAACATATACATCTAACTAACCAACACTAACTCTCAACATACACACACACTTAAACACAAAGGGGCTGGTGCTGCTTACTGCTTCTACAAGCTGCTGCTGCTTCTGTAAGCTGCTGCTGCTGCTGTTGCTTCTGCAAGCTGCTACTGGCTGTTGCATGATGCAGCCAGGCTACTGCTGCCCTGGCACTGCATGCTGCAGCTGCCACTCTCTTTCCCCTATTCTCACTCACTCCCTTCTAATTTCCTCTAACTCTCTCACCTCACAACACACACAAACAAGCACACACTCTCTCAAACACTCTTTCCTCTTCTACTCAACACACTCAAACACTTCTCATTCTTCCCTCTCCACAAATACACATACAACACATACTCTCTTCTATCATTCACTTCTCACAAGCACATACACACTCTCATCTCCATAACTAATCCCCTTCTCCTCTCACCCTCAAGCCACACTCTCAAAGACACAACAACACACACTTCCACATATATGTGTGTATTTTTTTTTATATATAGACTCAAACGAACTTAGAATGACTTGAAAACTTGTGCTTGACCTAAAAATTAGTAAACGGACTAGTTAACTTATAGTTGACCAGGTTTGACCAGAGTTGACCAGGTTTGACCAGAGTTGTCCAAGGGTTGACTTTGACCTAGAAGGACCAAAATTATGTAGAATTGTATTGTAGACATTCCTTATGATATTTTAGACATTATTGTGACTTGTGGTTGTTTTAAATAGGATTACATCACTCCAATTCAGTTACACTTCCTCATCAGCAGCTTGGATTGCTAGGCGAGTACATTCTCTGACAGTTTCATTCTTGCTTGGATATATATATATATATATATATATATATATATATATATATATATATATATACACAATGACACCCAATTCAGTCCACATTACAATATGTATAACAATATTACATACATACATATAAATATGACTTGTGGGTCAAAAATACATAGATACATACATAGGTATTCAAATGAAAACCATTTGGGGTATCCTAACCATGGCTAAGCTATTCTTTAACATACTCAAATATGAAATTAGAAGTCTAAATAGCCTATGGGGCATAAACACAAACACTTGGTGTGTCACCCTCAGAATTCTTCCATGGGTGATACAAAACCTATTCCAACTTCCAAATGAGGACTCAAATAAGCCTCTAAATCATTCCTAAGGTTCATCCCTACATGGGGGTGGGTTCCTATGGATTCAAAACCAACTATATGCATGAAATGAAGAGTTTTAGAGAGAGAAATACCTATTGGGAGTAGTTTTCCAATGAACAACCCAAAGGACACGAATCCGACACGGACTCCTCTAGCAAATACACTCCCCTCCTTGCTCTTGGCTCCACAATCCTTATAGGCTCCTCCTCCTTGAAAGAATGAGAGAATTTGATGGAGAAAAGAGTATATTTGGGGGAGAAATCAAATGGGTTTGCTTTCAAGTTGGGGAAGAACACTAAAATGGAAGAAATGGAGGCTACTATGAAAATTGAAATGATGGAGACCTCCTCCTCTCTTGGCTGGCCATGGAAGCCCTATTTGGGTCAATGGAAAAAGTCTAGTTTGCCCCTAATAGGTTCCCTTGGGTTAATTTAAGTCATGCAAGAAATTGGGGTCAAATTGGTCAAAGTTCTATTCTCTAAATGACTAAACTTGTCATGTAGGATTAGTCTAAATGCACTAGCCTAATAAGATGAGTTTGTGGACCATGCCTAGCTAATCCATAGGTTTCGACTAGAGTCTAAGCTAACCGGGCCACTAATACAAGTCAAAATCTAGACTAGCCCCTAACCCGACTAATAAAACTCAAATAATCCAAATATTCACACAATATTCTTAATTAATATTTATAATATATAAAAATTTGTAATATGACAAAATTATCCTCATTTTTGAAAACAGACAGTTACAATCCTACCCCCTTAGAAAAATTTTATCTTCGAAATTTGAAATGGTTGTACTTTTCTATAGGTCAAACCCCCAACAATCAAAGTCTACAAAATTCTATCCAAAGTTATAAAATATGCAATTCTATGAAAATGAGAACAAACATACATGGTTTAGTCTTTACAGTGTCATATTATTGCAGTCTCCATTGGGGTTTTCTATTAATCTAGCATGAATATCACATATGCAAGCTAAAGGTACTCAGAAATCAATCAAATAATCAATGGATGGAACGAAACAGGAAAAAGGAAAGAACAAGACCTAACCTTATAGTCCATCACCTGCAGTGTGGGTGTCCTCGACCGCCATCGCAAAAGCCCTGTCGTGGCGGGGTATATCCTGCTACTGGTGCGGGGCATGATGCTGCGCCACAGGTGGCCTAGCTCCCACTCTCTTCTCTAAGATACCCAAGTAACATCTCTACTGATACCTACTCCATTATACTAGGGTACCTTCTATAGGGTATCTATTCTGTAATCTGATAACCATACCCGTCTACCCTACCCAGAATCATGTTATCGGAATCCTTGTCACGCCAGTAAGTATGGCCACAATAAACCATAGGGTCCGTAACTAAGGTACATACTTCTAAGATCGTGGTATCTAACATTTTTGCATTGTCGCATGCTTGGCTGCAAAAATCTTAAATTCCCATAACCCGAGAAATACATCCAAA
Source organism: Iris pallida (assembly GCA_029216955.1). Classification (NCBI taxonomy): domain Eukaryota; kingdom Viridiplantae; phylum Streptophyta; class Magnoliopsida; order Asparagales; family Iridaceae; genus Iris; species Iris pallida. The sequence goes on along the minus strand of JANAVB010016599.1, from coordinate 18,207,477 downwards.
ATCAGACCCTATGTCTTTGTCATGCCTGCTAATATGGTTGTAAAAGACTATAGATTCCATAACCGAGGCAACTTAGTCCAAAGGTTTATCATGGTAGAAAATTAATGAACATCAAGAATCAAATTCAACTAGGACAAGGAAGAATAGTCAGAAACAGTTGGAATCAAATTTCGAGATAGTTTATCATGAGATTCCCAAGGGTCGTCCCTGAAATCTTCTCAAGAAGTCCTAACTGTGATTGAGTATCCTTAGCCTATAGCCTATATCTTCTAAACCAATAGCAAGCTCGTAGCAGCACTCTAAGTCGAGCACCACTACGACATCACACTAATTGCGACTTCTGACCTGCATGGGCCACCACTGAAAATGTGTCACGACTCACACCCAGAGTTGGGGCACGAGTGCGTGACAGCGTCCTAGCCTACGCCGCAGAAACGACGTAGAACACTGTCTAGGTCTATTATCTAATAACAATTATAATATCAAAACATGTCGAGATGGTCAACTCCAAACGGAGGACAAGCAATGACAATATAATATACTCAATCATATATTCTAAGAAAGATAGAAGATACGAAAAAAGTAAGACAACAAGATATGAAAATATTCAGAAAACCTAACACATAAATAATACAAGTCCAGAGTCTCAGAGTCAACAATCTCAAATACAAATTCTAAAATAATAACATGCCAAAGTGTTATCTGGAGACAAAGTCCAGTACAAAACTAATCTAGTTGAGCTACCACTAGTGCCTCATCGGCTGGAACTAACCCCTGCTAGACTAAGGTCTCCCGGTTAGCCATGATTTTAAATAGGGTTAAATAGGGTTTAACAGTGTTAGCCATGATTATATATATATATATATATATATATATATATATATATATATATATATATATATATATATATATATATATATATATATATTTACAATGACACCAAATCAGTCCACATTACAATATATATAGCAATATTACATACATACATATAAATATGACTAGTGGGTCAAAAATATATAGATACATACATAGGTATTCAAATGAAAACCACTTGGGATATCCTAACCATGGCTAAAATATTCTCTAACATACACAAATCTGAAATTAGAAGTCTAAATAGCCTATGGGGCATAAACACAAACACTTGGTGTGTCACCCTCGGAATTCTTCTATGGGTGACATAAAACCTATCACAACTTCCAAATAAGGACTCAAATAAGCCTCTAAATCATTCTTAAGGGTCATCCCTACATGGGGGTGGGTTCCTATGGGTTCAAAACCAACTATATGCATGGAAATGGAGAGTTTTAGAGAGAGAGAGAGAGAGATACCTATTGGGAGTGATTTTCCAATAAACAACCCAAAGGACACGAATCCGACATGGACTCCTCTAGCAAATGGACTCCCCTCCTTTCTCTTGGCTCCATAATCTTTGTAGGCTCCTCCTCCTTGAAAGAATGAGAGGATTTGATGGAGAAAAGAGTAGATTTGAGGGAGAAATCAAATGGATTTGCTCTCAAGTTGGGGAAGAACACTAAAATGGAAGAAATGGAGGCTACTATGAAAAATAAAATAATAGAGACCTCCCCCTCTCTTGGACGGCCATGGAAGCCCTATTTGGGTCAATGGAAAAAGTCTAGTTTGCCCCTAATAGGTTCCCTTAGGTTAATTTAAGTCATGCAAGATATTGGAGTCAAATTGGTCAAAGTTCTAATCTCTAAATGATTAAACTTGTCATGTGGGATTAGTCTAAATGCACTAGCCTAATGAGATAAGTTTGTGGGCCATGCCTAGCTAATCCATGGGTTCCGACTAGAGTCTAAGCTAACCGGGCCACTAACACAAGTCAAAATCTAGACTATCCCCTAACCCGACTAAAAAAACTCAAATTATCCAAATATTCACACAACATTCTTAATTAATATTTACAATATATAAAAATTTGTAAAATGACAAAATTATCCTCATTTTTGAAAATAGACAGTTACACTTATTCTTGACCTTAAGAGATTGATGCTTGTAGATAAACCCTCATGCATCTAAACAGCCGTGACAGTATTACGAGATGGATTGAACCTCAATGTACGTAGCTGGCTGTGTCTGTCCCCCGCTCTCTAGTATTCTGGTTCTGGGGCGTGACAACGACGGCGTAGGGGATGGTTGTGGAGCGGCCATACCAGGTGCTGAAGGAGTTGATAATGGTGGATTGGTGTTGTTGATCATGTTGGAGTGCGTCGCAGAGGGTGTCATTGTCGTCATCGAGGACTGTCAAAAAAAATTGACAATCCTTCCAATAAGAAAGGACTATAAAAATTTTAAACAGTCCAAAAAGTAGGACTGTCAGAAATTTTAACAATCCTTCTAGTAGGAAAGGACTGTCAAAAATTTTAGCAGTCAAAAAAATAGGACTATCAAAAATTTTAGCAGTTCTAAGAATAGGATTGTTAAAAAATTTGACAGTCCATTATATTGTTGGACATCCTAAGTAAAAAAATTTGGTGGCAAATATGTAAACAAAACAAAAAATAATTAGACTGTCCTGAGTAAAATGTAGTGCATTTAGCAATTGCCAAAAAAATTAAGCCAAGAAAGAACAAACTACAAATAAGATAAGTATCATAATAATAATAAAATAAAAATAGGTTAAAATATGAGAAGTGTACAAAAATGAGAAACAATATATAAGTATCGGGATTAAAAAATAGTTTTTGAAACAAAATATAAGCCTCACGATTAAAAGATAGGAAATGCTAAAATATATGGACGATGATGAGCCTGGTCTGCGCAGTGCAGGGCACCGGCAATGTCGGAGGACTGACAAAAAATATCCACGATCTGAGCGGGCGTGGGCCAGAATGAGACGTCCGTTCATGAAAACTCAACTGATAGGACGCCGCGCGGGCGGACGAGGACGGACACCATTCTACCACGGGTATAAACGACGGCCGACCACGCGGCCCATCATGCAGCGCCGTAAGGACGTCGTAAGGACGTCGTGCGCATAGAACAAATGACTAGGCGGCATCGGCTGTCGTAGGCTTCGCGAAGACGTCGGGGGCGCCTTCGACCTCGTGGACGAAGCGAGGCATTGAGTTGCGGATGTTGAAAGACATCATGGTCGTCTCGTGGAGCTCTGGAGCGCACGGAGTGCGCGGGGTGTACGTGTGGGATGATGATGACAAAGCCAGTGCGGATAAGATCCGCACGAAGAGTCTGAAATGATATGACAACCGGCTAAAAATCGTGTGCGGAGGACACACAATTTAACTGGGCCCACACGTGCTGGTTTAAATAAAAGAAAAAAAAATGCTAAAATATTACACGTGTATATAAATGAGTAACTTCAAAAGGTGAATTATCAATGAGTACGAGAGGCAGAAAAATAACTAGCAAGAAGTACCGGGGAAGGGAATAACTAGTCTATATAACAAAATATGATTTTCTTTCGTGACGAAGGACATGAGGATAAATGATGATCATGATTAACTAATAGAAATATTTCTGACATAAAAGAAAGTGTTACAACTAAAACAAAGTGATCTTCTCCAACAGGTGTAGGTGTCATGTAAAAATATCATGATAAGTCAATAATTATATATATATTATTATTATTAAATAATATAAACAATAAGTAATTTAAAAAAATTGACTTATCAGGGGTCAAAATATAGTAAAAAATTTCAACAAATATATATATATGTCATCTGAATAAGTGTCCTGGTGTCAACGGAATTTCCTCATATCCTTTGGCTATCTAATCATGATCAGTCTCTTGGCTCAATACTTTAGTCCCACAATCAGGTGCAAGTACAACCTCATGGTAGGATATTGTATATTCCCTGTAGAGTACAGAAAGCAAGAATGATTAATTTGGGGTGGGATCTCTAGGTATTGACTTTGAATTCAAACTAGATCGCATCTAAAGCTTGACCTTTTAGCATAAAGAATGTCTCTGAAATATTTGATTATTCTCCAATATCGAACTGTAAAGAGTAATGGTGTGCTACAAATTTATTGGTAATGCTTCCATTTGACTAGCTTAAAAGCTACTCTCTCTAAGTACAGTTAACTACTTAAAAAAACAGAAATTTTTTGAATAGCACTCTATTTTTTAATCCAAATTTAAGATACATTCCACATAATTATTATAATGTAAGATATTTTTCACTTTTGACGGAAATCGTCCATAGCTGACGATCAACCCGTTTGACTGACAATTTTTGACAAAAACGTCATCGTCTTCTTCCTCCCCAAATCCAAATCCAAACTCAAATCATAATCCCTCCTCCTCCTCCTTCTCTGCACCCTCCTCCGCTGTCGTGCCCCCCCCCCCCCCCCCCCCCCCCCCCCCCCCGCTACCGTCGCCACCACCACCACCGTCATTACCACCACATTCACCATCACCACCCTACCACCACCACCTTCACTTTCACCTTCACCTCCACCATCACCACCACCACCGTCACCTTCACCAACACCACCATCACCACCACCGCTCTCCCGCCGCCCCCGCGCCCCCACTTAAACTGATGTGGATTCACTAGTGATACTTACTATATATTCACAAGAGATCACTACTATGCATTCACAAGGAGTTTCTTTCCTTCCTCACATACACTCACAGACTAACAAAATAAGATGATAACAGGAAGAAAACAAGAGAAAATTAAGGAGCAAAGCAAAAGAGTAGAAAGAGAGAAAGATGAGGAAGAAAGAGGCCGGAGACCGTGGGAAGGAAGAAGAACAAGCAGCAGCACCAGCTAGTTGTTTAATTCGTGTACAATTTTTTTTCTTCAGAATGGTGATGGTGAAGGTGGTGGTAATTAATGATAGTGGTGGTGGTGATGGGCGCGGCAGCGGCGGGGCGGAGCGGGGGCACGACAGCGAAACGGGAGCGGGGAAGGGGGCAAAGCGGGAGGAGGGAGGGATTAGAATTTGAGTTTGGGTTTAGGTTTGAGGAGGGAGAAGATAAGGACATTTTCGTCAAAAATTGTCGGTTAAACGGATTGACCGTCGGCTATGGACTATTTCCGTCAAAAATGTAGGATGTCTTACATTATGGCAATTGTGTGGGGTGCACCTTGAATTTGGGTAAAAAAAGTGAAGTGCAACTCAAAATTTTTCAAAAAAATATAAAGACATTTCCTTTGACTATAGTGTGATAGAAATTTCCTTGAAAAACTATGTGAAGCATGTGCAAATTTTATAAATGACAATGCAACAAAAATGTATATAGAATTTTCCTTGAAAAACTATGTGAAGCATGTGCAAATTTTATAAATGACAATGTAACAAAAATGTATATAGAATTTTCATTCCTCTTCACCCCTTGCTTAATATAGTAAAAATATATATATTAAATTATTACATCTACTAGGTGTGAGCGATCGATTTATTCGATTTCAATCGAATCAAATTGAAAGAGTCAAAAACGAATTAGCTGAATTTCTAAAAAAAATCTAAAATTGAAACCGAACCGATAATCGATTCGGTTTGTTCGGAAGGACTATTTTTATTGTTTAATGGTCAGATCCAAATTTAGAATTTTGGTTAAATTATATTAAAATTTTATAATTTGTATACATATGTTTGTTGTTTTTAAAATTGTGCTGAAAGTTGGACTAGTTGTTAAAGTATCAAATTGAGTTATAAAATCCGTACATAGAATTATTGTTTTCAAAATATAGACAAAAATACACATTTTTAATCATAAAATATGCATAAAATTGAGATAATTTAATAATTGTATAAGTTTTATTCCATTTTGGATTTTTGATCGAAATGAAACCCAAAAGAGAAATCCAAACTGAAAAAGAAATTTAGTATTTTCAAAATCGAAATCAAACGAATTTTTTTCAAACCGAATATTCGATTTGGTTGGGCTTGATTCTCAATCCAAAATCCAATAATGCTCACCCCTAACATTTACCTTTCCGTCTAGATTTTTTTTTCCCCTTAATAATTTAGAGAAACTTGAAGCTCATTTTTAGTTGTATGAACTAATGAAAATACATATATTTACCTGTCAAGGGATAGTCTAAATTTTATAGCATATTTTTTTAGTAGTTTATAGTGTATATGGCTAAAATTTTGATACGAAGGTAGAAAACGTAGACAAACAAAGAAGACTTGGATGACCGAAATTAAAGTATTGAAATATTGACCGAGTGTTGAAAAAAAATTCTTTAAGCTTCTCGAAAATTTTGTGAATTTTTTGCAGAAGCTATTCTCTTCATTTGTATTGAAATATTGACCAGGTATAGTCGCAGCACGGCCCGTTATTAATACGTAATTTGCACACCATAAGGTTGTTGAGAGGCCCACTGTTGATCAGTTACAGCTAATAAATCCTGAAACTAGGCCTGCAGAAGAATTTTCTTGTCACAGTTTGAAATGCAAAATAGGAGATGCAAGTGAAGCTAAAAAAAAATTGTCCACACTTGTGACCTGAGTTTTTCTTCTTCTTTTTTCACATTCAGGTTTGAAACGGTTTAGTTCTCTTCTCGAGGGGATTAAAGGTTATTTAGTAATAAGGTCTCACATTACACTGGATATTAGGATTTACGTTTCGAATTGTCCAAAGTTAGAGTTTGGATCTTGAAATCACTATTTATTAGCCTACGTGAACAGTGGTTTCGATTTCCAAACCCAAATGTTAGACAATTTTGAGACCCAAATTATAATATCCACTATTATGTGAAATTCTATTACTAAATATCCCTAAAATCCGAGACTTATACCCCACAAACGTCAACTAACTATTCCACAAGAAGGCACCGAACATAGTGTGCTACCGAGAACGAAATGTGACAGATCTATATGTATGACAACAAGATTAATACAATGTGTTTTTTTTTTCCAAGAACTGATCCTTACAACTTCTTAGGAAAGATATAAATTACAATGAAATCGTAATAATCCAACCCTAACTAGAATGCTTATCGTATCTGGCAAGCGGCTCCCCACCAAACCAACGTTAGTCAATGACGATTTCATGATGGAATTGACCGTACTCTGAACATAACCCCCATTCTATCTTGAAAGTAATTAAGAATATTAAGAACCTAAAAAACGAAACGGACTCTTCGTAGAATTTGGTGGATCTTTATTGAATCTCCTTAGGAGCAATCTAATGAAGCAATCCCCTTATCCCGTACTTTGACACCATGTCAGTTAACAACTTCCCTCAAAAGCTCATTCCATAGTATATTGTGGATCAGCAATACGTATCAGTCCAGCGCTTGTAATTTATGTGGAAAGCAGCACAGACATCAGACGGAATTGACAGGATTCGAATCTTCCAACTTAAGAACGTGTATGTGTGTGTATGGATTGTAATAAAAAAAAATGAAAAAAAAGCAATATATATCAACCCAACCACCAAACTTCCTATTAATTACAACGAGGGAAGAATACAACTTTTGTAGTATGGAGAACCGAAATGCAGCAAAACAGAAGAACAAAAAAATGAATCAAATGTTAGCTGGAAGCTCCATCATCATACAAAGCCGAAAGGTTCTGGCAATGGCTCGAAGCGGTGATCGGACAGGGGGCTCTGGTCAGAATTCTCCCCAGCACTGTGCAGCCAGCTCACGTCCTTCGAGTCCTCCGTTAGCAGCATCGCGTCGTAACGGTAGCTTCCGAGGACATCATCAACATTGCTCTCCCTTGCGATGCTGCTCGGTGAGCTGTTACGATCTTCCACGTCTCCTCTGCCGGAATCGATTGTGTCGCAGCAGTCTGGAGAACTAGTTACATTGCAGCTGCCATTCCCAGAAACAGCTCTGTCGGTGGTCGTAGCAGGAACTGCAGGATCTGGCGTTTGGTCCGGTCGGCATTTTGGAGCTGCGGAGCGAATGCTGTGAGGGAAGAGCGAACTACCGCGAATGCCTCCTGTGCCCTGTCTGATGTCCTGATAAGAAACGAACCCGAACCATTTCAGTAACTCAATCTAACACAAACAGTTGAACAATGAAAATAGATGGCGAGTGCCTTTGATCAGGTCGTGTAGGAACAAGGTGGCCTGGTTTGGGTCACTGTAATGTAATTAATTGCAATGTAATCAATAATTTTTTTATTATTTAATTATATAGCGATTATGATTACGATTACATTACAGTGAACCAAACGAGGTAGTCTAAACGGTTCTAGCACACGTCTATGTGGAGTCGAGTTAATTTCCATAATTGAAGGTATTGGTGCTTTCTTTACATGAAGAGAGCTTGCTCTCAACATGTCTTGTAAATTTTAGTCCCACATCGGAAATGCACCATGAGTTATCTCAACATATATACTTGGGTGTGTTGTTGAGAGATGCACATGGGGTGGTGACCCTAAGGAGGGAACCATGTGGGTGATTTTACAAGGAGGTAAGAATAAGGCTTCAAGGATTAAGCATTAATGCTTTTGTCATTCTCTTGGATTAATTCCATTTGGAGCTAAGCCCCAAAGGGGCTAAACGACTCGGACTCGGACTCGGACTCGGGCTCATGGGCTCATGTGGCATTTTGTTGGCGCACTTTGCACTTAGCACGTCAGCAGTCATGCGGTCTATGCGGCCATTAGGCTCATGCGGCCAGGCTGCTGCTGCTGCCGCATGGAGGGATGCGGCTCATGCGGTCCATGCGGCCATTAGGCTCATGCGGCCAGGCTGCTGCTGCTGCCGCATGGAGGGATCCGCTAACTGTGTGCAGATTACAAATCAGTTATGGAAAGGCTGAATCAATGCGATTAAATCAGATCCATGCGGCTCATGCGGTCCATGCGGCCATTAGGCTCATGCGGCCAGGCTGCTGCTGCTGCCGCATGGAGGGATCCGCTGACTGTGCAGATTACAAATCAGTTATGGAAATGCTGAATCAATACGATTAAATCAGATCTTATCTTTGTGGGATTTGAATTAATTCAGATCCTATCTTTGTGGGATTTGAATTAATTTCGTGGGATTTGAATTAAATCTCGTTGCTATCTTTTGGGATTTGATTCAATCTTTCCATAACTGAAGAGGCGGCTAGGGTTTCCACCCTCTCTCTATAAATACTCTCTTCTGGCCTCCTTTGTGACTACTACGAAAATTACAAGTCAGAAAAGGAGAAAGAGAGAGAGAGTTGTTGCCGCCATTGCAAGTCCATCCGAGGAGTCAGAACAGAGGTGACTTCGAGCGTTCCACAAGTTCTTCAAACTTGCTGGTTCCTGGAAGCAGATCGTGTGGGGCGAATCTTGCTTTGAGCAACGGTGTTTTGACACCCCAGCAACTGTTCTTCATCTAATCTTCCTCCAGATTATTGTAACTCGTTCTGTCCCAATTGCAACACGTTTGCAAGGAAGAACGAGAGATCTTCTCTTCTCTATTTCCATCCTTCAGATTGTAATTTGGTTATTTGTTTTATTGTACCATCGTAGATCTTGAGTTTGATCACTGCAAAGTTTTTTGTGTGACATCTCAGATCTCGTTTGCATCAGTTTTTCCATCTTTGATCAAGTTCCGGGACTAACAATCTCAAAGCAAGATCCGTGTAGATGGAAAACATTAATGCTTCGCTCCTCCAATCGGACTTCTGCAAGTTGGAAAAGTTCGATGGAGAGCACTATCAAGTCTGGAAGAGAAAGGTTTACCTAACTCTTCAACTGAAAGACGTTGATCATGTTCTGTTAGAGGAAGAACCCTCTGTTCCAGACACTGGATCTACTGCCGCAATCAACGCGGCTACCAAACTCCAGGCCAAGTGGAGAAGGGAAAATAACATCTGCAGGCTTCTCATCCTGAATGCTATGGAGGACTCCCTGGCAGAATCCTACTCGAAGAAGGAACTTGCCAGAGATATATGGGAGTCTGTGGAAAATCTGTATGAAGAAGACAAGAACAGGAGCAAAATGTTTGTGGTTGAAAAATATCACAAATTGCTCTTTGAGGACGAAAAGTCCATGCTGCCACAGGTGAAGGAATTTTTGAAGCTGCGTCAAAAACTGGAAGACGAAGAGATGCCCCTTCCCGACAAGTTTGTCGTCGGAGGGATTGTCTCAAAACTTCCTGCTGGATGGAGTACCTTCTATGCAAGGATGCACAGAAAGAAGCTAGACATTAGCTTGGGAGATCTACTGCAAGAGATCCATGTTGAGGACGAGATGCGTTCCCAACAGAAGGTGGACACTCTGTCCAAACAGTTGGCTAAAGCCAATCTTGTGCAGACGAGAGATCCCAAGGGGAAGCAGGCGGCTTCTCATCCCAAGAAGAAGGACTTCACTAATCTAAAAGTGAAGGGTCCTTCTTTCAAGCAACAGAAGACTAAGTCCCACGTGACTTATTACAATTGTGGCAAGAAAGGCCACTACAAGAGTGAATGCAGATCTAAGCCTAAACAATCAGAGAAAGGTGAGCCTAATAAGGTTTCATTGGTTTCTAACTTTGTTGCTATGATCGCACAGGTCACAAATGTGGGGGTTGACTCTGACTGGTGGATAGACACTGGTGCGACTTGCCATGTCTGTTCTGGCAAGGAATGGTTCGTCACGTACCAGCCGATATCTGAGAAGGTTGTCATGGCGAACCAGGCCCAAGCTGAAGTTCTGGGGATCGGGACCGTGGAACTGAAACTCACTTCTGGGAACACTCTGATGCTTCAAGGTGTGAAGCATGTTCCGGCGATTGCCAAGAACCTGATCTCTGGGAGCCTGCTCTGCAACGCAGGCTTGAGGATGGACATCAATGCTGGTCAGATGGTGATGTCCAAGAAAGGAACATACTTCGGAAAGGCTTATCAAACCGAAGGAATGTTTAAAATTCAGCTTGTCAACCAGTTTGAAGACATTAATGCAGTTGTTTTTTCTGATTATTCTCTTGAGTTGTGGCATAATAGACTAGGACATGTTCATTGTAAAATAATTAACAAAATGTCTAGTCTAGGACTTATCTCCAAATGTGGGGGTAAGGTGGAGAAGTGTGAAGTGTGTGCTCAGACGAAGATCACAAGGAAACCCTTTCATCGGGTCAATCGAAGCACAGATCTTCTGGAGTTGGTGCACTCCGATATCTGTGACTTCAAACATTTCTCCACGAAGGCCGGGATGAAATATTTCATAACCTTCATCGATGACTTCTCCAAATACGCGTTCGTTTGCTCAAGTCTAAAGACGAAGCTTTCGAGAAGTTCAGAGAGTTCAGGGCCGAAGCTGAACGGCAGACTGGACAACAACTCAAGAGGTTAAGGAGTGATCGAGGTGGGGAGTACAGGTCTCATGAATTCGCATCGTTCTGCAAAGAACATGGAATTATATGTGAGACTACTGCTCCATATTCTCTTCAATCCAACGGAGTAGCGGTGAGAAAGAACAGAACGTTGACAGAAATGATGAACTCAATGATGCTAACCGCAGATTTTTCTAAATGCTACTGGGGAGAAGCTGCATTGACGGCCACTTTTATTCTAAATAGAGTGCCATATGCAACTTCGGACGTAACTCCTCATGAACTCTGGTTCAAAGTCAGACCAAACTTGAATGTCATTCGAGTGTGGGGGTGTCTGGCGTATGTGAAGCTCCCAGATCTGAAGATTCAGAAGCTAGGGACAAGGACTACGAAGGCGATCTTATTGGGATATGCCGAGAAAAGTGATGCTAGGAGATTTCTTGATATTGAGTCAAATCATATCATCGAATCTCGCGATGCTGAATACTTTGAAGACAAGTTTGCAAAAGACAAAAACATTGTTCTTTCGGACATTCCGGAAAATGATGTAGGTGCAAATGAGACTGAAATCTCATATGGGCCAGTAGTCCAAGAAGAAGCTGTTGTTGAGGAAACAACTCTTGTACCAGAACTCGCAGAGCCGTCAGCTAAGCGAGCGAGGAGACCGAAAGATTTCGGAGATGACTTTGTCACCTATCATGTGGAAGCAGATCCGCTTACCTATGATGAGACGATGAAGACCAGAGATGCTATCTTCTGGAATGAGGCAGTGAATGACGAGTTTGACTCTATCACCTCCAATAACACATGGGTGTTGGTAGATCTACCTGAAGTAGAGAAGCCCATCGGATGTAAATGGATCTTCAAGAAGAAGATGAAGGCAGATGGAACTATTGACAAGTTCAAGGCCAGGCTGGTAGCCAAGGGATTTTCTCAAAAACAGGGGATAGACTACTTTGACACGTACGCTCAAGTAGCTCGGATGACCACCATCAGGATGTTAATCGCTCTAGCAGCTATACATAAGTTGGTGATACATCAGATGGATGTAAAGACCGCATTCCTGAATGGGGAGCTGACCGAAGAGATTTACATGCAACAGCCAGATGGATTTGTCGTCAAAGGTCTTGAAGACAAAGTCTGCAAGTTGGTGAAATCATTGTATGGTTTGAAGCAAGCTCCCAAGATGTGGCATGAGAAGTTTGACAAAGTTATTAGGTCAAACGGCTATAGAGTCAGCGAGATGGACAAATGTGTTTACACAAAGTTCGCTGATGGAAGAGGAGTCATCGTTTGTCTGTACGTGGACGACATGCTAATCCTAGGTACGGATATAGGCTGTGTCACAGAGACAAAGAAGTTCCTCTCAACCAAGTTCATTATGAAGGACTTGGGGGATGCAGATGTCATCTTGGGCATAAAGATCATCCGGACAGACACTGGAGTAGCGCTGTCACAATCTCACTACATTGAGAAGATGCTCACACACTATGGGTATAAGGATCTTCCAGGGATCGATACGCCATACAGGTGTGATCAGAAGCTGAAGCCAAATTCAAGGGAAAGCGTCAGGCAGCTGGAGTATTCTAGCGTTATCGGAAGTTTGATGTACGCAACCACTGCCACAAGGCCTGACATAGCTTTCGCCGTGGGAATGCTGAGTCGGTTCACAAGCAACCCAGGGGTTGAGCACTGGAAAGCTGTGAAGCGGATGATGAGATATCTCAAGAAAACTCAGACATATGCACTGCACTACAACGGGTATCCGACAGTAGTGGAAGGCTTCAGTGATGCTAGCTGGTGTTCAGAGGTGGAAAGCGAGAGATCCACAGGTGGATATGTCTTTTCCTTGGGTGGAGCTGCTATATCGTGGAAGTCGAAGAAGCAGACTATACTCTCTCGTTCCTCCATGGAATCTGAATTCTATGCACTTGAAACTGCAGCAGATGAAGCAGAATGGCTTCGGGAGCTCATGTATGATCTTCCAGTGGTTGGGGCTCAGATACCGGCGATACCGATATACTGTGACAACCAGGCGACTGCGGCGGTGGCATCAAATGACCTCTTCAACGGGAAGAAGAGGACTGTGCGGTTGAAGCACAGGACAGTACACGATCTTATCAAAAGAGGTGTAATTGCAGTGGTTGATGTTCGGAGTCAGGAGAACCTGGCAGATCCGTTCACAAAGGGCCTCAAGCGCCAGTTGGTCGATGAAACAGCTTGTAAAATGGGCTTGAAGGCATTCTGATAGTGTGTCTTTGTAATCCTACCATAAAGTTTTATGCTATTAGTTCAAAGAGAAATCTACTAGGCATCTAACTTTTGGTTCAAAGGAGGATCATTGACTGGGAAACTATCAGGTAACAGTGGGTACTTGTTCTCTGGAACATGGAAGGGATACGGACCTATAACCACTGTTGTCTATTATGTATTTTTCTGCGAAAAAATAGATCCTGTGGAAGGTTGGCTTAAACGCCTTAATGAGTTCTCAGGCAGAGTGAATGCCTTGTGTGCTTTACAGGAAGCACGGTAGAGCAGCACTACAAGGAGTGAAACTCCATGCTACAGTGGGGTGACTCCACCATGAGGTTCCCAGGTAGGGGTAATGCCTCGGCTTTGCAAGCCAAGTCACAGCGGCGTAGCACCGCAAATAGGCAGGTAGCCTAATGCTGTATGACGTAATTAAAGAGTTGTAGACAGCACTACAAAGGGGAGGATGGCCCCATGTTACAGTGGCACGACACCACGATGAGGTACCCAGGTAGGGGTAAAGCCTCGGCATTGCAAGCCATGTCGTTGCGGCGTAACACCGCAAGGAAGCCTTAGGCTTCATGCTGGGTAGTTTGGCACTACAAAGAGGCTTGTGACCTCATGCTACAGTAGTATGATACTACGATGAGGTTCCCAGGTAGGGGTAATGCCTCGACTTCAGGCCATGTCATAGCGGCGTAGCACCGCAAGGAAGCGCAAGGCTTCATGCCATATCTCTTTAATAAAGAACTCACCTATAGTGTATGGAAAGAGATATCGGGCCGTCTCTTGAGGGTAAACTTGTAGACGCCCAAAATTATACACTGAAACCAGGCTGGCACAGGACCTTTAATGTGCAGCCAGAAGCACACGTAACTACACTTTGTGAGTGGAAAGAATTACAATTGTGGTGCAGAATTCAAGGCGTAGTCCATTCTTGTATCACATTGTTATTTAACCCATGCGGGAAGATTCAAGTCGTCAGCGACATCTATCCTAATGTAAAATGGACAGTTACTGTGGGGAACGCTCAACCCTGGACACATATATATGTTGTGATATGTGGGGGATTGTTGGTGCTTTCTTTACATGAAGAGAGCTTGCTCTCAACATGCCTTGTAAATTTTAGTCCCACATCGGAAATGCACCATGAGTTATCTCAACATATATACTTGGGTGTGTTGTTGAGAGATGCACATGGGGTGGTGACCCTAAGGAGGGAACCATGTGGGTGATTTTACAAGGAGGTAAGAATAAGGCTCCAAGGATTAAGCATTAATGCTTTTGTCATTCTCTTGGATTAATTCCATTTGGAGCTAAGCCCCAAAGGGGCTTAACGACTCGGACTCGGACTCGGGCTCATGGGCTCATGAGGCGTAATGTGGCGTTTTGTTGCCGCTCTTTGCACTTAGCACGTCAGCAGTCATGCGGTCTTTATGCGGCTCATGGGTCCATGCGGTCCATGCGGCTCATGCGGCTCATGCGGTCCATGCGGTCCATGCGGTCTATGCGGCTCATGCGGTCCATGCGGCCATTAGGCTCATGCGGCCAGGCTGCTGCTGCTGCCGCATGGAGGGATCCGCTGACTGTGCAGATTACAAATCAGTTAAGGAAAGGCTGAATCAATGCGATTAAATCAGATCTTATCTTTATGGGATTTGAATTAATTCAGATCATATCTTTGTGGGATTTGAATTAATTTCGTGGGATTTGAATTAAATCTCGTTGCTATCTTTTGGGATTTGATTCAATCTTTCAATAACTGAAGAGGCGGCTAGGGTTTCCACCCTCTCTCTATAAATACTCTCTTCTGGCCTCCTTTGTGACTACTACGAAAATTACAAGTCAGAAAAGGAGAAAGAGAGAGAGAGTTGCTGCCGCCATTGCAAGTCCATCCGAGGAGTCAGAACAGAGGTGACTTCGAGCGTTCCACAAGTTCTTCAAACTTGCTGGTTCCTGGAAGCATATCGTGTGGGGCGAATCTTGCTTTGAGCAACGGTGTTTTGACACCCCAGCAACTGTTCTTCATCTAATCTTCCTCCAGATTATTGTAACTCGTTCTGTCCCAATTGCAACACGTTTGCAATGAAGAACGAGAGATCTTCTCTTCTCTATTTCCCTCCTTCAGATTGTAATTTGGCTTTTTGTTTTATTGTACCATCGTAGATCTTGAGTTTGATCACTGCAAAGTTTTTTGTGTGACATCTCAGATCTCGTTTGCATCAGTTTTTCCATCTTTGATCAAGCCCCGGGACTAACAGAAGGTTCAAATGTTTTAATGTGTTTTTGACAAAGAAAAGTGAAGAATGTCTACGTTGTATTGTACTAGCTGGTATATAGTGTCGGGAGAGATCTGTTGTCCCAATTCTGTCCGTCTTCCTATTACATGTGGGCCACCATCCACTTATCTACATGTAATAGGGAAGGGGACAGAATAAATGAGACAGCAGATCTGCTTCCTGTAGTGTCGACATGCTAACGGGAGTAGGTGACACATACCATATGCCTCAAAGCCATGTCAAGCGAGCTCTTCGACATCATCCTTCCAAATCCGGTACTTCCTGTTGCAGTAGCTGCTACTTTGTTAGGCCTCTGGAGCTCACCCTCAGGGCCATTCCCATTGCTTCCAGGCAATGAATGCCTCCGTGCTGCTGGTGCCGCTCCTTGACGCGTCCTGCCAGCTGAAGTCGGCCTTTCGGGCTGTTTCGTCCTCGGGTTTGGCGGTGCAACGACAGGGAAGTCCAATATCTGATCGGCCGGCCGCACTGCGGCTCTGGCACGTGGGCCCGGGGAAATGGGTCGAGGTGTCGGCCGGCCTACGGTAGGAGCCAATGGGCGGCGAGTAGGGGTTGATGGTCGGGAATTGGAGCGAGGAGGAGCCGATGGAGGAGCTGCATTCGGATTCGAATTGCTGGGGATTTGAGGCCGGGAGGTAGGAGTGGAGGGCCGAGAATTCTTCTGAGGCCTGGCGGTTTTGGCTCCGGCAGAGGCGGGTGGCGGTCGGGTTCTGGCTGGAGTGGCGGAGCGTGCCGGGGACTGGCGGGAGGGCCTTGCGGTTGCCGGGACGTTGCCCGAGGTGGATGGCCGGGTGTTATGACTGGAGGTGTTAGAGATGGAAGGGCGGGTAGCTGAGCTGCTCCGGACTGGCCGGGTGGAATGGCTTTTCTCTGAAGGTGGCGCAGACAACTGAAAGGGAGGACAATATTTTTGCTCAATGCCAATTTTCATACACAGAATGAATCATTAAGACTTATGGAAATCATAAGCATAGATCTATCAATTGGAAATCTGATGGTTAATGAGTTCATGTAAATTTCCTGAAATAAATACTAAAGATCTGCTTGGCAAGGTACTGGTTATGAGCGGTTATGGGAGTCCGATTTTGGATGGTTTTATATATCGGCCTTTAAACCAATCTAACTCATATCTGATAATTCATTAAGGAACGGTTCTGAAAGTTTTTCTAAAACAATAAAATTATTTATATATGTTCATCTATAAACAAAAGTGCTCCAAAAGAAAAATTATATCATTGTCCTCCCAAACAATAGCTTATACACTCATATAACTTGCATGCATAAAATGATTTGGCAAGTAATAAATGTTGAGCGAAAAGCATCCACGACCACATTAGATAAATCGTAAAATTTTATGTCAATAATTTACTACCAGATCAAATATACCGCAAAATTTTAAAAAAAAAAACTCACATTTTGTCGTCAGATGGAAGCTCAAGAGAAACAAAGATGAGAAAGAAGAAATGTGGTAGGGTATTAGTAGTTGTAATTATATTTTCAGAAAATTTGCTCCAAAGTACTCATTTTTTTAGGAAATTACGTTCAAGATAACATATTTGAGAAAATTGGAATTATAGGAACATTCCGTCAGACGAACTGACGGAAATTGGAACATTCCTATAATTCTAATTTTTCCAAACATGTTATCCTGAACGTAATTTCCTAAAAAATGAGTACTTTGGAGCAAATTTTTTGTTATATTTTTTGATAAAGATATAAATGGAAGAAAAAAAATAGAAATCCTCGAAACACTCTGATTTGGAATGTTTATAAAAATATCCAAAATTACATTGCTGATTTTGGGAGATTTTTGAGCCGACCAAAACCGGCGACTCAATTTTTTTTTAAACACTTCATAAACGACCGGCTAAAAAACATGCCATAATCGGTAAAGTTACCATTGCCAAGCAGACCCTAAAGACATCTTCTGCTTCAACCAACTTGAGTGTGATGAATTCTAATTTAGTTGCCGAGGTCTCAAAGCATTTGAGAAAATGAATGTGAAAACAGTTCATATGTATAAGAGGCCAGTTTTCTTTTTTCTCATATTGCAAAATGCTACTGTTTCAATGATATTAGTATCTGCAGTGAGAGAGTTACATGTCTGAAGAACTAATTATGGGAACTAGCGGAGAATAAACATACTCTTGAAGCTCTTGTAGTTGAGACTGATCTACCATTTGATCTGCCGCTGGGAGTTGCTGAAGATGGTTTAACAGAAGGAGGCTCAGGGGGAGTAAGGAGCCTATCAACCGTTCAGAATTAAAACCAACAACAAACAGATTAGTTTCCAACTCATACTGAATCAGAGAAGAGAAGAAAAACAAGTTGATGTATAAATGAAGAAATAATAAATATCACCAGATATGTGTTGGAGTTTTCCAATAATTAGAAAACACATATATAAAATTAATTGTGTTGTGCTATCTGATAATTAAGTTAAATTAAAGTGGTCTAGTTGGAATATATTTCTCTTCTACATTTCCATCAATAGAAATACAGGGAAAAAAAAATTCATTTGGGTCATTAAGGGTGATATCAAGTTGGAAAATCGAACTCACAGAAAGGACGTATTCGCTGCTACAAGACCAATTTAGCCAAGTAAACGAATCCATTCTGCGATTATTTATATATAAAATTCTATCAAAAGCAAAAAAAGTTTTGTAGTGTTGTGTAAAAGGAACAAAGTTTGGCAAATTTGTAAAACATGACACTTCACCCCCAAATTTTGGTGTAGAATTGACCCGGGAAATATACGCCCATAAAAGGGGCGTAAAAATAGTTATTTATGGTGAAAAAAACAAAAAGTCTTGCCAGACCGAAAGATTGGACCGAAAAAACAAACCGCGTGACACGTGTCTGTACGGTAGTGGACAAAATAAAAAAAACAAAAAACACTCTGCCCCCCCTGTTAACTTCGGCCAATGAGAAACCGACACGTGGCGTCGGTTCACGTGCGGTTTCTCTGACGGTCTGGGAAGAAGCTTTGGAAAAAAAAAACCTTTTCCTATTCTTTAGGTTACTAAGAGAGAACATAATTAAACTAATTACATTTGATTAGTGATATACGCCCAAGATAGGGGAGTATATTTCTCTGAATTTGCTAATATCTACTTAAAACAAAATTAACAAAACAAAAACTAACAAAACAAATCTTAATATATGCTAATATTTGCTAATATTTACCAATATCTGCTTAAAACAAAAATTAACAAAACAAAAATTAACAAAACAAAAACTAACAAAACAAATCTTAATATTTGCTAATATTTGCTAATATTTACTAATATATGCTTAAAACAAAAATTAACAAAACAAAAACTAACAAAACAAATCTTAATATATGCTAATATTTGCTAATATTTACTAATATCTGCTTAAAACAAAAATTAACAAAACAAAAGTACATTCTTTTCTTGCACGTATATTCCTAATATACGCTTAAAACATCTTATTATCTGCTTAAATTATCTAAGAAGACAACTTACCTACTTCCTTTTTTGTGCGTATTTTTTACATGGTAATTATATGCCCAAATTTTGGACGTGAAGGGTCATATTTTATAAATTTGCTAAACTTTTTTTTTTCCTTTCCCTTTTAAGCAATACTACAGAACTTCTATGCTTCTGATAGAATTTGCTGTTATTTATAATCTTAAACTCGTGAATCAACGGATAAATTCAAACAATATTATCTTTAACAAGTTAGGGAAGCTTGGGGTTTCATAGAATGCAGTACAATAGTTTCTACTTTTAGCTAAAAACTGCTTCAATGATAATTTTTCCAGAGAGAAAGAGGGTTGTTTACACTGTATTGGAAAGACTATTCTCATTTTCCAACTTCAAAGCCTCTCCAACCCTATGTTCATCACAATCTACACCTTGCAACCCTATGTTCATCACAACATCTGCATTTTCATAGCTTCACCAACTTCAAGCTAGACATTCTTGATTTTATCCCCTACTTGCTAGTGGCCTGGAAATAATGCTGCAACACTTCGGTCCTCTAACTTGCAGAAACCATCGTTAAATGGAGGTGATGCGGAGTTAATGGTTCCGTTGTTGTAGTTGGGTGGGATTTTCAACCTATGTGAAGAATAATTCGGAGCGCGATAAACGTCATTAGTGTGTCGTATATTACACTAAAGTAGATCTCTCTAGCCTTCTTCTCCGTCTCTTTCTCCTCCTTCGATGTTGACGCAAATCTGTCTGTACAAAAATCGCGTAATCGAGATCCAACACAACCGGTATGTTTCCAAATTCGAATATTTTTATTAATTATAATCAATTGTTATGTTTTACATCTATTACAATTATTTGTGATAAAGTGAATAGTTAATTCTTCATATTTCTTTTAAAGCTTCCGCGTCCACTTTTTCATAAATTCCAATTTTCATACAAATTATTTTTTCTCCTAGATTTTTTTGTTCCGCGTCAAATTAGTATCAGAGTTCTAGGTTAAGAATATTATTTATTCTTAAGTAAAGACGTAGGGAGGAATTACAACTAAAGTATAGATCATGAAGTGTTCATTAAAAAGTTTAAGGATCATGTCGATTCTGAATGTGATAATATTTAAAAGCTATTATCATTAAGACATAAATTAGTTCTGTGGTTGAAACTAGGTATAGGTTTAAAACAAAGATCAACTTTGACATTTATATATTATCACTAGAAAAATTAAAAAGTTCTTATCATTTCAATTAATTTAAGAACCTATTAGGCCTTCTAGCTATTTTGAACTTGTCCCAGTAGTTAGGTCTGTGAATAATTACTATTATATGTCAGTTACAAAAAAAATTGTAATAGTTAGCATAAAATAATACTTGAATATGGACAACCATTTTCCTTTTTTTGACGCACTGAGAAAGCCACCAGTTATTTAGGTTGTTGATATTAGGTTCATGTTGGATATTCTACTTCTTTCACTTCTTTCACCTCCACAGCCGCCAGTAGCTACGTGGGGTTTCGTTGTTTTATCAAAAGCCTCAATGTTGACTAGTTTGTCAAAGCAGAGGCTTTCACTATAGCATATTTGGAAGAAATTACCAGAGCATAATTCTTGGATTAACGCTCACAATCATCACGATGTAAATTTTTCGAAGCCTAGGAGAATGATGAAGAACTAATTTCGATTTTTATGTCATCTTTGAGTTATTTTTCTTATTCTAATAATATCTTAGATAGAGATTATTCTCTCTTTCATTCATTAGAAATTTAACTTGGTTTTCATAAGTTTAACTTGATTTGTATTTGTTCATAAATATAGCTTTAAATGCTATATATAGGTCATGTAGTCTTGTTACTTGTTATTTTAATAGAAGAATTGAAGATTGAGGGAAAAAAAATTGAGTTTGTATGATGCGATATCAAAAATTCTATACTAGATCGTTCTTGTCTTTTTCTCTGTCTCCTTCTTCTCTGTCTCCAATGTTGAAGCTAATCGGATTCGAGTACAAAAGCCGCATAATCGAGATCCAACGGAACTTGCGCTTCCAAACTTGAATATTTTTATTAATTATAATCAATTGTTATGTTTTACATTTCTATTAAAAATGATTGTAATAAAGTGATATTGTTCACATTTCGGTTAAAGCATATGAGTCCAATCTTTCATAAATTTCAAATTTTATACAAAATATTTGTTTTTCCTAGATTTTGTTTGTTCCGCATCATACCACTCCTCCTTTAAAGAAAGACACAATAAAAACGTTCTAGAATTAAATTTTTGTCATTCAGTTCTAGAGCAAAGCTCGCCATTAGTTTCTTCGGTCATGATACCTTGAATTCTATTTCTATTCTTGCACTTCCATCATAGCAATGTATATATCCCTTTAATTAAAACTGGTTATAAACCCTCCACAGCAGTCTCTGACCTTGTCTACTCTATGCCACATCAAATCTCAACCCTGCAATTTACTTCAGCTCTGATACTTGAAAAGAGTTCCATTCATGTATCTCAGCTTCCCCATTAATAATTTGTAAATAGTGTCACTCTACTAAATGTCCTAATACCTTCCCAACAATAGTGTCACTCTACCAAAGGAATAGGGATTTGACATAAACCAGTCTACTAAACGTCCTAATAACAGTCAAGATTTTTGGCCTCAAACCGCACGATCACCGGAATGATAATACCGTTTCTAGGGACCAGCCGCGCCCTTGACCGCTGCTTTTCCCCGACTCTCGACTTGGCATCCGATCGTCGCGCCTCACTGTGTCGGGCATGTTTAATGGCACAATCTTATTGTATGGCTATTTTAGTACTAGCTTACTACTAGCAAATGCTGATATGGCGGATAGAGGTAACCAAGTTTACAGGTTTAGCTGGTCAACAACTTTTGAAAAATATTCTTTAAACATTTCTCTTATGTTAATTGACTCCCAAAAATTTTGGGTGATGACATCTCCCTTTATGTGACATCTGACATGGAAATTGATATGGCAGCTAACATGTCATGTTTTAACCCAAATAATTAATTACACAAAAAATTTATTGTTAATGCTAATGCTAATTTTAATTTAATGTTAATTTTAAAATTAATATTAATACTAATTAATGTTAATATTAATATTCATGTAAATTTGAAGTTAATATTAATTTTAGTATTAAGTTTAATGTTAATCCTAATTTTAATTTAATATTAATGTTAATGTTAATATTAATTCTAATATTAATATTAATGTTAATGTTAATTTTAACATTAATGTTGACCAACTAAACCTGTAAACTTGATTACCTCTCTCCACCATATCAGCATTTGCTAGTAGTGAGCTAGTACTAAGCTAGCCATACAACAATTTCGTTAATGACAGCTAAGTAAAATTTAGGCTGATCCACCGAGAGCATCAAAATCCAACCGTCAGATGTTAGATCTGATCTTCCCTGACCAACTTCAGTTCAGACTGGTTTATGCCAAATCCCTATACCGGTTAGTTCTTCACAGCCCCCTGCCATGCACAATTTTTTTTTGCCAACACATTCAGATACACTCTGACCACGCACGCAAGTACACCCCCCTCAAGAACAAAGTCACAGCAGTTTTTCTTCTTCTTCTTTCTTTTTTTTTTTGAGACTAAAAGTCATTGCAGTTGGTTTACTTGTATGACAGTCAAGTTGTTTACTTGGAATAATTAAAACCCAAATGTATTCTGAAGTATTACTTTCTCTTCCCTGTCCCCGAGGCCATAGCCCGTTGGGAACGGTGAGGTATTCCGGCACAGTGGGGCAGGTTCGAGCCTCCATGGAGGCACGTCTCCATGCTCCATGAAGAAGTGGACACCAAAAAAACAAAAAAACAAAAAACAAAAACAAAAACTTTCTCTTCCCTCTGTGCAAACAGACTATTGAGAGCACCTCCTCACTTGTCCTTTTTTTTTGCAACACATCTTGGCATAGACACCTTTTCCGGATTAATTTAGTTCATGGCAGGCGACGACGCGGACACCACATTGATTTAAGTATATCTTAGTATATTTTGGAGCACATATGTCGTATCGGATATTGTATGGTCTATCATCTAAATATCTTGAAATTTTATCGATTTGCAATTGGCTATCATATATCGATAAGATAAAGTAAGATATCATTAAGAAATACAAAAGGTAATCAGCGTATGGGTAGCAAGCTGTAAATAAAAAACAAATTTAAGATATTTTGTTACTAAGACTGTTTGATTGGGCTTTTTATTATGGAAAATATTTTCGTCACAAAATTTTTTTTTTAAATCCCACGCGCACACACACAAATGGGAGAATGGGAGACTTGAACCTTGTCGGTCTATCCGGGTGTTCGCTCTAATACTACTAGGCTAGAGAGCTCGGACACCAATTTTAGTGTTTGATAGGCTTATATTCTTCATAAAATTATTTTCCAAAAAACTATCATTTTTTATATTTTCTTCCAAATGATGCAAAATTAAACTGGACAAGCCCATCGGAAAATAACTATGTTTTTAGAAAATAATGACAATCAAATACCCTATTTAAGTTTTTCATACGAAAATTTTAAAATTAATTTTTTTCTAGTAAAATAATTCTGTGAAATTAATTTATTTTTCATCTATTTTCCACCTTGCGCTTGTAGCTGGAAAGCAGCGGACACCAGTCTTCGGTCCCGCAATCGGACGTGTATGTGTGTATTTTGTAATAAAAAAAAAAAAATCTTGCGATCTAAACGCACCTTAATTATAATAATTTAGGATAACAATTAACAATTTGCAAATCCAAAAAAGTTCAGGTATTTAGTTACAAATTAGCCTAATAAATCAGTTGTCCAAAAAAGGTCCCAAGCATACTTATATCAACATCAGCATCGAACTGAACCCACGAAATCTCAAAGATATGACGATCAAATTCTAAATTCTACTCCAAGAATCAAAAGTTTTTTTGTGCACAATTTTGTATTATTCGGAAGAAGAAAAAAAATCAAGAGGAAATTGAGGATTAGTTGATGGTTTACCAATCGTAGTCGTTCTTCCCGAACTCCTCTGCATCTATAAGATCTTCCATTGCTCCTCCTCCCGATCTCGGCGGCTTCGACGTTCGAATCGGACGGCCGCCGCCGCTCCTCGGGAGGGGATCCGACCGATTGTCTGCAGTCCGATTCGCTGATTCTTCGTCAGCAACGCCACCTGACCGCCCGATCTCTGTTCTCTTCCTCTGATCAGAAGTTCCAGAGAGAGAGCATATGATAAATATATAAATGAAATGAGAAAAGAGAGGGAAGAAAAAGAGTAGAGTGAGTAGAGTTTGTGTTTTACTGAGAGGGAAAGGGATTGTGTATATTTATAAACTTGCTACTTAGCTCGTTTGGTTCGCGGAAAAGGAGGAAAAGGAAATTGATTTTTTAATATATATATTTTTTTAAAAATATAATTTTAATCAAATTTTTTTCAGTGTTTGAAAAATAAAAGATATTGGGAGAGAGAGTTAATCTTTATAGGAGAAAAATAAATTTTTGGATCGGTGAGAAGAACCATTTTTTTTTTTTTTCCATTTTCTTTCCTCTTGGAAACCAAACGTGGTCTTAGGAGTTTTCCTTTTTCCTATTAAATTAAATTAAATTAAATAGTAAAATCTAAGAGTAAATTCAAATATTTTTAAAGTTTAGAAAAGGCTAATTTCTAACTTGGTATCTTAAAAAAAAATTTTACAACTTGCTGGTTACTATCTTAAAATATTATAATTTAACAACGCCTAATCCTTTTTCCAGTTTACAACTTTCTGTCCAGCAATAAAATAGAATATCAGTAAAAAAAATATAAAAAATAGAAAGGTTATAATTGGAAGATCTTGACATAAATTCCTACACGCGAAAACTTAAAATGTCACTAATAGTGTAACGCAATATCTTTTATGAAAAATTTTGAGTGACACCCTACTTGGATGGTCTATTTGTGCGATGCATCCCACATTGTTTGTTATATGTATAAGTAGTCCTACTTTGGACGTTTTCCGTCAGTTTTGAGGGTCAGTGTTTGACCCTTAAAAAAGACGAAAATGTCATCTTCCTCCTCCCCCCCTCTGCCTCCCGCCGCTGCTGCTGCTGCCGTCGCCGCTGCTGGCTGCCGCCGCCGCCGCTGCTGCTGGACGGGGGAGGGGCGGCAGCAGGGGGGAGCACGGGGGAGGGGAGGGGCGGGGGGGGGGGGGGGCGGAGGGGGAGGGGAGGTCAGGGAGGGGGCGGGGCGAGGTCAGAGAGGGGGCGGAGGGGGGCGAGGTCGGGGAGTTCGGGGAGGGGGCGAGGTCGGGGAGGGGCGCGAGGTCGGGGAGGGTAGGGCTGAGCAACGGTTCGGTTTGGTTCGGTTCAAACCGAACCGAAAATAGTAAAACCGACAAAACCGATAACCTTATTCCTGTAAACCGAGAACCGAACCGAATGTTGACAAACCGATCGAAGCCGAACCGAATTTATTTTTTCGGTTTTCGGTTCGGGTCGGTTGTATGGGCCCCAATGGGCCGGCCCACTTAAAGGGTAAATTCCAGGATTCAATAACATTTCCAGAAATTGCAGTATAATATATTAAAGCCAGCAAATGCAGGAAAGCAATGCAATATAATAAATTGAACAACATTTCCAGGATTCAGCAACCAGGATTCAGCAAAATTTTCAGGATTCAGCAATACAATATAATAAATTGAACATTTCCAGTTTTTGTCATAGTTTTGAACAAGAATTCCAATTTTTGGAAACAACAAATGCACAGTGTATCTTCTCAGAATTCCAATTTCCAGGAAACCAATCAAATATAATAAATTGAACAACAATTTTTTGAAACAACATTTCCAGGATTCAGCAACATTTCCAGGAGTCAGAGCAATTGACCAACATTTCCAGGCTTCCAGATAGTTATCTTGCCATCATCATCAAACCCTAGCTTTTCCTGGAAAACAAAATAAAGACGAGAAAAAAAAAAACCTAAATTGTGGCTCAGATATGGCTCATTTATGCATCATATATTGATGCCATGTAGTATCAGTTCTATTATTCCCAAGCCCTCATCATCATTGCCTTTTTTTTCATCTAATATGTTAGTAAAACTTTGAAGAAAAAGACGTGAAATAAATTAGCATCATAGATATACCAAAGTACGAATGCCTCGCCAATGGCTGCACTTTATGCCTCGCCATTGGCTGCATTAAACCTCATAACTTCATAAGTCATAATCCAAGAACTGCAGCTATGAGCATAAACTTATTTCCTGGACAAGCAAATTGGAGCAGATCATCAGATTATCTGAAACTGCAGCTATGAAACTGCAAATTGGAGCAGATCAACTGATTCAGATATAAAAGATTAGAGCAGCACCAACATATAATTCAAGAACTGCAGCTATTAAACTGCATAAACTTATTTCCTGGACAAGCAAATTGGAGGAGCAGATCATCAGATATACAAGATTAGAGCAGCACCAACATATAATTCAAGAACTGCAGCTATGAAACCTCATTGTATCTTCTCAGCATACAGCAATTGAACAACATTTCCAAGCTTCCAGCAAACCCTAGCGTTTCCTGGAGAACAAAATAAAAACAAGGAAAAAAAACCTATATTGTGACTCAGATATGGCTCATCTATGCAATATATTGATGCCATGTGTAGTATCAGTTCTATTATTCCCAAGCCCTCATCATCATTGCCTTTTTTTCACACAATTTGTACTTCAATTAAAAAAATCAAGAAATACGCACATTGCATGAATATGATGTTGTTGCCATTGATTGGATTGGTGTTACCTATTCAACAAAGTCCAATTTAATATGAGTAACCTACTAAGTTACCTAGCTACCTAACCCTAACCCAATCTATCAAAATAATCCAATCTACATAAGTAATCCTTAAAAGCCAGAAAGTGAAGATTCTGTAGGCCCAATCAAAAACAATAAACATAGTGCACTGCAAAGCCTACAAGGCTCCAAAGTGCAATGTTCCAAAGTGCACACTGCAGAGCAGAGCCTACATGTTGTACTGCTAATTTAAGCCCCCAATTTGTACATTAAACATGCTAATTTAAACCACCAACAGACAAAGTAAAATGTTCCAAAGTACAAAAAGTATTAAAGTAAAGACTATTATAAAATTAAACATGCTGCACTGCAAAGTGCAAAAATTTAACATGCCAATCTACATATTAACATATTAAACATGCCAATCTACATATTAACATATTAAACAAAGTGCACTGCAGAGCAGAGCCAATCTACATATTAACATATTAAACAAAGCCTACATAATGCACTGCAAAGTGCACTGCAAAGTAAAGACTATCAGAAAATTTAACATGCCAATCTACATATTAAACAAAGCCTACATAATGCACTGCAAAGTAAAGACTATCAGAAAATTTAACATGCCAATCTGCATATTAACATATTAAACAAAGTGCACTGCAGAGCAGAGCCTACATACTGCACTGCTAATTTAAGCCCCCAATTTGTACATTAAACATGCTAATTTAAACCACCAACAGACAAAGTAAAATGTTCCAAAGTACAAAAAGTATTAAAGTAAAGACTATCAGAAAATTAAACATGCTGCACTGCAAAGTGCAAAAATTTAACATGCCAATCTACATATTAACATATTAAACATGCCAATCTACATATTAACATATTAAACAAAGTGCACTGCAGAGCAGAGCCAATCTACATATTAACATATTAAACAAAGCCTACATAATGCACTGCAAAGTGCACTGCAAAGTAAAGACTATCAGAAAATTTAACATGCCAATCTACATATTAAACAAAGCCTACATAATGCACTGCAAAGTAAAGACTATCAGAAAATTTAACATGCCAATCTGCATATTAACATATTAAACAAAGTGCACTGCAGAGCAGAGCCTACATAATGCACTGCAAAGTGCAAAAATTAAACATGCTGCACTGCAAAGTGCAAAAATTAAACATGCTGCACTGCTAATAAGAACATTAAACATGCTGCACTGCAAACATATTAACATGCCAATCTACATAAGATATTCATGAACCAAATTTTTAAACCACCAATTTTCGTGCACTGCAAACATATTTTCGTGCACTGCAAACAATATCTACATAAGATATTCAGGAAATTACGAAAGAAAGGGGTAGATTATACTTACAGTGGCCAGATCTAGAGATGAAGACAACAGCACAGCAAGAGCACAGCAAGATTCCTAATATCGAGAGATGAAGACAACAGCACAGCAAGAGCAAGGGCCAAGGGGCCAGATCTAGGTTAGAATCCTCTAGATCTAGGTTAGATTTCAAGCACATGCACAAAAGTAACCAAATAATTAGAAAAATCGAAATAAAATAGACAAAAATCGAAATAAAATCGAAATAATTAGATTTCTTACCAGATTAAGGCTAGATCTCGATAGATCTAGCTTAGCTCGAGAGTTAGGGTTCTCCAGAGAGATCTAGGGTTTCTCGATAGCCACATCCAGACAGCCCAGATCTAGGGTTAACACGAGAGAGAGAGAGATAGCACGAGAGAGGGAGAGATTTGTCTCTTAGAGTTAGGGTTAGGGTTCTCTAGAGAGTTAGGGTTCTCGAAGAGAAGGGAGTAACAGCCGGCGGCGAGAGACGGAGAGACGAGAGTGAGTGAGAGAGAGAAACTTTAGGGTTCTCTGAGAGTTAGGATTTTTATATACCCGAGGGGTATTTTAGTAATTTCATAAATAAAAAAATAACTAATCGGTTTTCGGGTCGGTTGGGTAACCGAACCCAATAACCGATAGCCGACCCGAAACCCGAAATTTCATAATAGCAGACCCGAGATCCGACCCGTTATTTCTCAACCCGAACCGAATGGCCAGTTCGGTTCGGTTCGGCCCGGTTTACGGTTTTTCAACCGTATATTGCTCACCCCTAGGGGAGGGGGCAGGCCGAGGTCGGGAGGGAGGGAGGGTCAAACGTCGGGGAAGGGGGAGGGGCGGGCCGAGGTTGGGGAGGGGGGCGAGGTTAGTGAGGGGGAGGGCTGAGGGGGGGGGGGGGGGAACGTCGGGGAAGGGGGGACTGTGATGTCAGGGAAGAAGACAATGGAAGGAGGGTTATTTTGGTACAATTTTTTTTTTAATGAAGAGTCCATCCGTCAGAACTGACGGAAAACGTCCAAAGTGGGATGACTTATACATATAGCAAATCCAAAGTAGGATAACTTATATATATTACAAACAATGTGGGGTGCATCGCACAAATAGACCATCCAAGTGGGATGCCACTCAAAAAATTTCATCTTTTATTTGTAATCCCTTCTCACTTACCTTCAAGTCCTGCATTTAGTAGTGAAGCAATCAAAAGTCCCACCTAAACTAATTCAATTACGACCTTCAAGCTAAAAAAAAATAAAAACTAGTTCACTTTAATTTTGAGTTCGGTCGATTGGTTTTTCCAACTATATCTGAAATTAATGCTTTGCTAGAGACATTGAACCTTGACTTCTTTCGCTTTCTTGATGATATTAAGCTAAAGGATCTTAGGAAGCTATGGAATGTAAAAACACATTTAGGCCTCGTTTGGTTGGCGGAATCTCCCGGTTGGGAAAGGAAAGTGATTACTTTCCTATGTTTGGACGTCCAAGGAATTGAGGAGGAAAGGAAAGTGATTCCCAATGGAAGGAAAATTAGGGGGGAAAGTGATTCCATCCATCCAAGGAAGGAATCACTTTCCCACATTGAAGTATTCACTTTCCTTTCCAAATTTCTTGGCATTGCCAAACATCGGAAAGGAAAATTAATAAGAATTAAAGTTTCCCAAAGGAAAGAAAATGACAAGGAATTGATTTCCTTTCCCTTCCATTCCGCGAACCAAACGAGGCCTTATTTCTTTGAAAAAGTATATTTTTATTAGTTTTCGTTGTTTGGAAAGATTCGAAAAATTGGAAGAAAAAAAAAATACATAGAATGGGTGGGGGAACCATTTTCTACTATATTTTTATTTTTCTTGGTAATCAATTTTCTTTCATGCTTATTTTTTTTGGCATCCAAACACAGAAAAGAAATAATTTTTCTTCTCAAAGTCCTGATTTCGTAGACCAAACGAAAACAAAAAATTTAACAAAAATAATAGTAATAAAATAAAAGAAGGATCCTTTCATTCAGTACAATTTTTTATAGACTAGTCTCATTTGTCTATACCAGTACAAATTTTGGAATAAAGCTCATTCATTCTCTGGTTGAACAAATTTTAAGCTACAAAGTTTCGTTTTTTTTTTTTTCAGACGATTCTCTTCATCCGTATGTATGTACATCTCAGGTTCGGATACACATAATTAGAATATATATAACTGGAAACAGACATTTCTAAAGTCCACGAGATTCATGTTTGAATGAACAAAAGACGAATTTGGTTTGTGAAAAGAAAAATCATTCATTTTCTGTCTTTGGATACCAAAAAAAAGCAGCAAGAAAGAAAAATAATTCCCAAAGAAGCAAAAAATACTTCCCCTCACACACTCCAAGAATTCATTTTTTCACCCAATTTTTTTAGTCATTCCAAACATCCGGATTTTTTTTAATAAAAATTATAATTTCTCAAATGAAAGGGGAAAAAAAAACAAAGAATTGATTTCCTTCATTTCCTTTCCGGGAACCAAACTAGGCTGGCTATTATTGCACTTTATACTTAAATGCACAGAAAATTACAATAATTCATGATATTTATTTTTTAATCCTTAAGACGAAATTTTAAAATGGATATTCTCAATCTTAAAATTATTAAATATCAGCTTTGAAATTTCTCACAACCAAACAATTAATAACAAGATCTTAAGGTTCAAGTCAATGAATATTTTTCAGTAAGGTGCCCAGAAACCTTCTTCTTCAGACTTCACCAAACATATGGGGGGTTGATGTATTTATTTCTTTTTTGTTCTTATACTTTTCTTATCAACAAGCTTTTTCCTGGAGGAAGTGACCCATCATGTGAGTTCTATTTCTTTAAAGCCTAGCTACAGCACGAATTCTAGAAAGGAAGCATACTTGAAATAGTCACAGAATGAGAAGTTGCCCTTAATAAATAGAACCACATGAAGACTATTCTTTGATGAGCTGCCATGAAGTGGTCTTGACTCTTGAAGGAATAGAGGAATATTTCTCTGTCAGTTCAAGGGACAGCCATGTTCCTAAGATCAATTAGAAGGACATTATGGCATAGACTTTCCTGGGAACATTACAAAAATATCACATGACTGTAGGAACCAAGGGTTAGTCAAATTGTTCCTCAAGAATAATTGGAACTTTCAGAATAAGTCAAGATCCAGCACACATGACGCATGCATGGTTTTTATATATTCTATACAATAATGTTTTGGTCACATTATTGTATCTTAGTTGTATTGTTAGTAAATTTTAATTAGATGTACAAAATTACTGACATTACTCTATTATATATAACTCCGACTTCCAATCAATACTTTGAATATGCTTTCTGATTCACAACCCAACACAACTATAATTGGAGAAATTGTACTGAAAAAGAACATAATTGAGACATTCCTTTCATGGTAGCTTGCAACAGCTTACCAACCAGTTGGACCAAAATTAAACAAATCATTGAAGATCTGATTCATATCGAAAGCTCAGTGGTACTAGATTGGAACTCTAGATCTAGAAAAACACAAAAAAGTGCATTCTGCATTATTGGTGAGCCACAGACAAGATTGGTTGGAAGAAGTCTAAACCTCTAAAGTAATATATGGTACAATCATAAGATGTAGATAATCATACTATCAATAAAATAAATAAGGACGAAAACCCAATAATTCCAGTTTGATGAGAACTGAATTCTTCCGACCCTTCAACAAACAAACCAAATGATATATTACTCAGGTTGGAACACATTTCAGCATTTTCAGAACCTAATTATAACTGGTTTGAATGTATTGTGAGCCATCAAGAATCAAGATACTGCTTACTCATGAAACATGACAACATCAAAAGCTTACAGAGCAAAGCCCATTCACATTGAGTAAAATTTCTATCAAACCCCAACCAAGTGTCTTTGTAAGTCTCCACATGAGAGGGAAACATAATGTTACAAGAGCATAGAAGGCGAAACTTCATTTAAGAAACAAAAATCATAGCTGCCCAAAAGGTTCGGGCAACGGCTCGAACCTATGATCGAACACGGGGCTCTGGTCGGACTTGTCCTCAACGCTATGCAGCCAACTCGTGTTCTTGGAGTCCTCTTCTTTCAGCATGAGAGCATCATAACGGGAGCTCCCATGGATGTCCATATCACTTTCTCTTGTTGCAACTGAATCCCGATCCGGAGACTTGGTAACTGAAAAGTCTCCACTCTCCGAGGCAGCTCCACTGTAGGCCGGGGAAAAAGTGCCATTACAGCTGCCATTCTCCATCGAATACTCATCACTGGTCAAAGGCACCACAGGGTCTGACTTGCGCGCTGGTCGCCCCTTCGCAGTGGTGGAGCGGATGCTCTGAGGAAACAGGGATGAGGCTCGGATGCCTCCCATGCTTTGTCGGATATCCTATAGTAAAGAAACATCACTAGAAGTTTAATCAATTGGT
This sequence comes from Iris pallida, assembly GCA_029216955.1. NCBI lineage: Eukaryota > Viridiplantae > Streptophyta > Magnoliopsida > Asparagales > Iridaceae > Iris > Iris pallida. Next base: position 18,174,728 of record JANAVB010016599.1, on the reverse strand, counting down.
GGCAGTTTATTACATGTTAGGGTGGATACTGAATGGTAGTTTAGGTTGCACAAAGACATCCCCAGAGGATCACAGTGTCCTAGAACATAATGCTATCTATATACATCAATTGTATCTTTTTTATCAACCTACACACCGTTAGCGAGCAAGTTTTCTCCAAGGTTTAAAAAACTAGTCGGCACTGGGTACGTATCAGCCATATCATATCAAACTTGACCAAACCGGTCCACAACTACAATAAAATATCATTATTGGTCAATACCTCTAATGTCAGGATGATGTTGTAAATGTTTGGTTGTGTTTTGGATCTTTACTGCCCAGAAGTTGACAAAATTGGTCACATACATACCGGCATTGTTTACAATATTTTCAAATTTGTCAAAACTTGCCAAAATATGGCATAAAGATTATATAATTATTCACTGAAGCCAACATAAATTATTTACGAAATTATGTTTAAACTGTAGTCTTATATTTCTTATACGTTCATAAATTTTAGCAAATTTTGACTTTTTATCCATAATGCCGAAACTTGACACTGCCACTTGAAACCGATTAAACTGCCAAAACTACCAACACTAAAACTCAAGGCAGCACCAACTTTGGGCAGGCATGGATAGAATGCAACACAGATATGGTGACTCGAAAGAGGCACCAACTTTGATGCATGTCCCAGTGCATTTTGGATCATCTATTTACTGTACAACACAGACACAACATGGATAAACCATCAATGTTGGAGAGATGATCAACTCATCACGGCCATAGGCACCAGCATCAAAAGATGAAACTAGTTGGTCATGAGGTCGTTATTACAAGTGTCATATTATAAAATTCTTTACATCTATAAATACATTAGGCTAAAATATTTCTAGGTTTTCTAAACTTATAACTAATTGATCTTATGATGGTACATGATTTTGATCCATCATTGTAACATTAACATGAGCAAATAAGAACTACACGGAGCATGAAAGCAAATAAGCAGGACAATTGCAGGTGAAAAGATTAAGTCCAAGTATACAATCCAATTCTTTTGACCCTCTGCCATCTTAGAAATAGTAGAAATTGGAATGCTTAATCACAATTTTGTGGCATTATTTGCATGAAGAAATTTTTGTGCATAAATTATCAAATGCACATCAGGAATGTTAAAACCTTATACTTAGCATGACGATAGAGCATATATTGGTATTCACATGAAATGCACAGTGAGCAAGTAGAAATATTCTATACCATTGGTAGCACTTATTCGCCTGTAGGAAATAGTCATTCAGATATCAGCAAATGAATGCAGATGTTAGAAAAAATGGAGTTTACCATGTGCCTCACAGCCATGTCAAGGGACTTCTTTGATATTGTCCTTCCAAATCCAGTACTCTCAGAGGCAGAAGTTGGCTTGGCAGGCCTTCTCATTCCATCCGGTGCAGCTGGTCTTTGGATCTCAGGAGTAGCCTCATGTAGGTTCTCTTGGAACCTGCTTCTGCTCACAATGGGCAAGTAATTCCTCTGTTTAGAAGTAACAGGAGTAGCTACTGCTGCGGGCACCCCTGCCTGGGTATTTAGACTGGACCGGGCTATCAATGCCATTCCTGGGCGTGTTCTGCCTGCTGAAGCTGGTCTTTCAGGCAGCTTTGTCCTTAGATTTGGCGGCACGTCATTCGGGAAATCCGGGAGATCAATTGGCCTCACTGGAGCTCGGGGACGTAGGCCAGGGGAGCTTGGACGTGAAGCTGGAGCTGCTTGTTTCATTGGAGCTCGGGGTCGTGGGCCAGGGGAGCTTGGACGCGATGCTGGAACTGCTTGATTCTGGCTATTTGCAGCCGGTATCCGGCCAACAGATGGGTATCTGCCGCCAGAGCCTCGAGCTGCAGAAGCTGCAGATGTGGTGGGCCGACGGGTGGGGGTTGATGGACGTGAATTTGGGCGTGTGTTTAGATTTGGATTTGGATTGGAAGGAGTTTGGGGTCGTGAGACCGGTGTTGAGGGTCTAGAATTGTGAGAAGGCCTTGTGATTCTCTCTCCAGATACAATGGGGGTTGGTCGGGTTTTAGTCGGAGTCGGCAGGCGAGACGCAGCTGGGCGGGAAGCTGTAGTGTATCTTGCAGCAGTTGAGGTTATAGAGGGCCTCGCACTGGTAGAAGTCATGGAGGGTCTAGCAGTGGTTGAAGTCATGGAGGGTCTAGTAGTGGTTGAAGTGGTAGAGGGTCTTCCAGAAGTTGAGCGGCTGCCAGGAGTTGATGGTCGAGACGAAGTGATCGAGGCTGAACTAGTGTTAAGAATTGATGTTCTGTTATTATTGGAGAATGCGCTAGTAGAGTAGTTGTTTGAGACAGATGGGCGAGTAACTGAACTGCTACGACCTGGTCTGGTGGAATGACCATTTTCTGTCTGAGAAGTGGATAGCTGCAATAATTCATGAAAATATTACATTTCTTATACTCACAAATATTCTAGCATGATTATTCAAATAGAGGTAAGAAAAACAAATGTACAATATACTCATAAACAGCTGCATGGCAATAGCTTAAGTTTCCATTTGTATAGCAAGGGAAATGAGTTAATAAATCAGCTTAGCTTGTTAGGTAATCTTTAAAGGTGAAATCATCTGCAAAGACCTTTGATTTATATTTTCCTTCCGAAATAAGTGAAAAGCAAAGAATGGCATCTCATTCAAATTTAGTGTTTTTTTTTCTTCTTATTTCTTTCCCTGGAAATACACTCACCGTTCATCCATGTTGCATGAATCTTTCTACTAGGCTAAAATATCAGTGCCAGATGCTTGATAATAGGACATTGGTTATGATTTTTATAGGATTCCCTGGAAATACACTCACCGTTCATCCATGTTGCATGAATCTTTCTACTAGGCTAAAATATCAGTGCCAGATGCTTGATAATAGGACATTGATTATGATTTTTATAGGATCTGAGGTATTCTTTTATCCGATGAATCCAGATTGTACTGAAAAGGATTTCCAACTCAAAGACAAACAGGTTCTGCAATGTTCAACGATATCGTGATCAGACTTAGAATACTACTTAAAGGGTGAAACTTCTTATTTGGAAGTTCAAAAGAACCATACTTATGAAAAACATTAGGTAACCAAGATGATAAGTAGAAACACAGTAACACCCATATTAGTATATAAGCAACATAGTTGCTCAAGCTGTGCCTATGGGCATAGTCGTTCAAGCTCAAGCTGTGCCTATGGGCACAGTCGTTCAAGCTGTGCCATTTCTAGAAAGCATGCTAAGTTTTTTTTAACTAATCCATAAATTTGGAAGAGAATTGAGCTGTTTAGATCTCAATCAGTAAAAGAAAAGAAAAAATCACGGGAAGGGAAAAAGTGGCAATGCATATGATGATACTATTTTGGAAAATAAGACATGGTAAAATATGCTAGAATAGTTTAAATGAGTAGATGCAAAAGCAGCATAAGTTACCTTGCAGACCTAATAAAGGAACTAAACCCATGGATTTAAATAGATATCAGTTTAAACTTTAAACTTTAAATCAAATGAAAAGATGACACTTACCCTAGAAGGTCGCGTATTTGAGACTGATCTAGCAGTACTTCTGCCCCTTGGTGTTGAGGATAATGGACTTCCCTTTGCAATTTCCTTGACACTTTCCTTAGCAAGAGAGGACGTAAATAGAGGAGTTTCAGGTGGGGTCAGGAGCCTATCCATGTAAATTTCAAAGCAATAGGTGGTTAGCTATATAATGCAATGAAACATGAGAAGGTTCAAGTAATAAGAGCAGTACACATGAAGAACATAATCAGCATAAAAAACACTTGATGGATAAGTTGAAAAGGAAAGTGCCGTGTAAGGAAAAATATTTTTGATGTAGTTGGGTTAACTTGGATATGTGACCTTGATGTAGCCCAAATTATTACAGTAATGTTAAGTTCCTAAAGCTATAGTGATGCAGGATCATCTGAGTTCGTGTCGATTTTCAAGTTTGGGTCCTAGTCAAGTTAAGTTTAGGATTTTAATCGACTTTATTTATGCGATAAGTCAGAATTTTAGTTATTAGATTTACTTTATAGGTCTAATCTTGAGACCTAGTTAGATTGGGTTTCTTTCATTTTCTCCCCCTACGTATAAGCAGTACAGTTCTCTTCATTAGAGAGATTAATTTTGAGAAAATGGATATTGGAAGTTTAAGAGAAAACTTCCTAATCAACTTTTCAATCATTATTTCTCCAGAAATTTCTTTGTCAAGTCTCCAGACATCAAAGTTTGGTGGAGTTTTCTCCGTCCTCTTGGGTAACTTTGTCCAAATTCATGTATGTTCATTGTTTACTCTTGCTTCCATGTTTAAATTTTTGTGAATTGTGATAGATTTAACATTGATATTATTTGTTCACAATCTTGAAGCTTCAGCATCCCTATTGCTTATAATTTCATTTTGAGTCCATATAGATAGGTTCCTATCAGCCGTGTCATAAGATCAACCAAATGTACTATAACGTAAATCAAATTGAAGGTTCTTTTGCGAAAAAAAGGAAAAAAAAGAGATATTGCTTAATATCGACGTATTTACTCATCTCTGACAAAAATAGTGCATGTAAGAGTCAGATTTTATGATAATTTGACCGTGCATAGAAAGAGTCAAATGACTAGGTCATAATGGTTGGCTGCACGCTGTATGGATAGAAAGAGTAGGTCAATTTTTGTGAGCTATCATCTTCAGGGCCGGTTCATCATGTACAACCTTGAATGGGACTGTGATATGAATCATCTAAAACTCAAGTACGAAAGAACTATCCATTTACAGTTTTAGCTACTTATTTCTTCCATAGGAAAACAAAATAATGACTGATATCATACTTAATGAGAGTCGCTTATTATGTACGTTATCGCATCAGTTTCAGTAAACTTATTGCTCCCACATTGGATGACTTTTTATTTGACCAACTTTTTTTAGTAAAAGTGGGATATACAACTTGCCTGGGCATAACAAATATGGTTATCGTCAACTACCAAAGTGCATCGCAGGGCATCAATATGAATGACCTAGAATTCATAATGCTATATGTACCTCACGACAATTATAAATCAAAGATGTTGGTAAGGATTTTCATCCACACTTCAGTAATATAACCGAAGTGATCACTTTAAATTTTAGAACTCAAGATTTTTAATACATGCTTTAACGCATGTATGTTATTAAGGAACCACTATGCACTTAGGGAGGTGGAAGCACTCAAAACCAATTATGCCCAAGGAAATTAGCGCTTTTGTTCGTGTATGGTGTATGCACTGGTTAGTTTGTATTTATTGCATGCATGCACACTGTTCCATTCCACAGATTCCACGGCCGAGTTCTCGGGCTGAGTACTCAACGTGGCCCAATAGTGCAGAATATTTAAGAAACTGAGCCAAGTAAGGGGCAGCCCATGTCGGCCAGCGGAGAGATTAAGCATGCAGTTAATCAGATTAAGTTACTACGAGTTAGTGAGTCAGTTTTGGCACATACCCATTAACCCGACCCATTTTTATAAAAATAACTTAACCTAATTTCTCTTATAAATATAACTATTTGTTGTTTTGGCTTGTTGCTTGTAGCTCTTTATTAACTCTATGGAGTGTTAAGACTTATTCTTTTATAGCCTTCATCTGTAGTTTTTCATTAACTCTACAGAGAGTGTGAACTACTTTTGTGTTTATTCTATGGCTATTGAATATTTATCTATATTTTATGTGGGTTTTTTATTTTTCTGAAAAAATAGTCCAAGTACTACCTAATCTCATTAATCTTCGTGCAAGGTTCCTGATATCGGATATTGATCCCATACCGGTTGGTGGTTGGTTGTACCTGATACCGAATACCGGGCAATATATCGGACATATCTAGAAATTTGGCTTATAGTGGTATTAGGTAATAATTCACTTCATACATGCATTTATGATTAGAATTAAATCATTAATATTGTATCCTAAAATATTTTTAATAATTAAACAACTCAAAGTTATCTTTCAAACTAATAATTAGACAAGTTCTTCTCCACAAAGTTCACCAAGTATGATAAATAAAATTATCCCAAAACAAAAATTTAGAACTAAGCTACTATGATACTATTAAAAGAAACCATTTGTCATCTCCAAAGTTAAGTTTATCTTATCTCGAAGCAACTTCCATGTGTGAGCTTGAAGATAAATCAAAAGGTTAAACTTCTTCTTCAAGTAGCAGTTTCTAGCTTTTTACATAAAAAGGAAAGCAAATTTCAGAAAGCAAAGGTCTCTTTTTATCCAATAAAACGAATTTCCAAGCAAATTGTAAAAAAAAAACATCAAATTAGACAAGAAAAATATTAATGTGGCCAAACTGTCAGTATACCGGCCGGTTTACACCAAATAGCATTCAATATTTCACTTGTATCAGCCGATATTTCCATGATACGTTTTTTTTTTTAATTTGATAGGCATACCATATCATTGTTCCATTGAACCAGACGGTATACCGTCCATACCGGCCGATATCCTGAGCATCGTCATTGTTTAATCAGTCTAATCATTCCATTGTCCCTGACCGAGCACATAATTAAAACCCCGGAATTAAACCTTGTGCATGCATTTGCATAACATGTGGTATGTGGACCATGCATCTTCTCTATATGCATAGTTGTCTCATTATTTATTACTTAATCAAGACAATATAACAAATTCATAGTTGGACAATGAATCCTGATATTAGTCAAGGACAGATGAGGTGGGGTCTTCGACAAGCGAAAAAGTAGGTAAAGTCAAAGGTGAAGAAGAGGAAATCTGATATTATATTTCCGAAAACTGGAGTTGTGTGATAGATATACTCAACAAATACAACAAAGTTCACCTTTGTCGTGGTTAGGTATAACTTGCAATCACGTCATCTGGATAATGTTGACATATTTTAGCATTCATGTCCCAACTTTGGTAAATAGATTTTGTAAAACACGAAAAATATAACATTCCTTTGCGTGTTATACAGTTTGATGCATAATATTAATCAAAGCATAAGCGGAGGTCTGTCCTTCTGCACTGCACTATAAAGTAAAAGTAAGGTTGTTCCGTGGACACTTATTGATGCAACATAAGGATAATTGAGGTATTGATCACATGATTTTAACTAACGTAGGTTTTGTATAATGCTCAATATCATCGTTCTTAGTCCACAAGTATGACTGATATACCGATGTCCAACTGAAATCAGTAATAGTAGTCAGTATAAAACTGAAAAGTAAATTACATGATTACTAATTTAACACATAGTTACGATATATTAATATATATATATATATATATATATATATATATATATATATATATATATATATATATATATATATATACACCATATATTGCAATAATTTAACTAATAAGTACATTTGATGAAAAATTATCGATCCACTCATGATATCAGTGCAGTATTACTAGAATGTCAGTTTTACTACACTAGAGTGGAACCAAAATCAATATACAGATTGGTATAAACCAGTATATCGGACACACTACGAACCATGTTCGAGATCAACAGAGGAAAAGATCCCCACATATAGGGCTTAAAATGACTATCTCAAGAAGACTGTGGAACCTTCTTATTCAGTTTTCAACCTAATGTCAACCCTCAACAACGAAACATACAAAGAGGAGCTTTGCCTGTAGTACAGGAGGCCAGTCAACAAAGTTTGGAAACAAGAACACCAACTATATTGCTGATGTGATTTCAGATCATGCAACCAACGAGCATTTCATTTTAGAACAAATTTGGACAACGTATACATAAAAGTAATAACATGCTTCTTTTTCCTATTGTTCCATATAATTATACAGTTTAGATACATCCACTCAAAGTAGGTGCATTGCCTGAAACTCGCCTATTCAAGTAGATAAGAGTTGCTATCTTAAATGTGATTAGGGCTGTCAATGTTAACCAACAACAGCAACAAAGCCTTTATCCCAAATTTTTGGGGTCTGATGCTGTCAATCGTAACCGATAACTCGATCCAATTACTTTATAGGGTTTGGAACTTCGGATTTCAAAAGTAAACTTGTAGTCCTTGACGGTTAGGGTTTGGATATGGCCTCATCCGAACTCGAAACACTAGAGCATTTAGCCATTTATGTATAACAAATACCAAGTTTAACATTTACATCTTGTACTAAAGGTTGAATGCTCGATAAACAATATTGAAAAATGTCTTATAAGTATGCAATAGCAACAGTACAAGTAAAAACCATCTACAAATCATCGAAAAATGGTCTTAAATGATAGTTTGAACCATGGTAGTCAAAAGCGCGCCTCGCAGAAAGGTACAACAGCCGTGCCTCGCACCTCATTAGGCGAGGCGCCTTTCTTCGGGCGCACCCATTTCAGCAAAGTACAACCAAGAAAAGGCACGTCTAGGCGTGCCTTATGGTTATATATATATATACAAAAAACATTGAGGCATGGAAATAACGCTTACCGCATACAAGTGGGAGGGAGATAATCATTTCCACGGTTGCTAAAGTTGGTTACAATTGAACTAGAAAAACTAAAATTTACTAAAAACATGGTAGGGAGAATACAACCTCTTGTTAGTTTTGCTAACTGCTATTACTACTCTGCTAGTTCACTTGGTTATGTTTTAACATGTTTTTGTTGGTTCTAATATGTTTTGGTTTTATTTCTTACAATAATAATTTATTTATTTATGTATGTATGTATATTCTTATTATTTATTATTTTGTGCCTCGCTTTGCTCGGACGTGCGCCTCTGCGCCTTGGGTGATATAGACCATTTGCGCCTCAAGTGCGCCTTGCGTCTTTGACTACCTTGGTTTAAACATTTATATTAAACAATACTTTCGTTAGCTTAATAAGTTAATATATAGCCACATAAAATGTCAAAACCCAGCTTGAATCCATTGAAATGAAACAAAATCGTTCAGAATTCAAATCCAAACATGAAAAGCTTAAAGGGATTGGTTTCGGATATTACACGAATCCAACCCGAACACAACACAGTAACATCCCTAATTGGAGCCATCATCTCCAAGAAAACATTAGAAAAAAATTCCTCTTTTTCCCCATCATTATTTATCAATATACAGTTCAAATATAAGTATCCACTCAAAGTAGCTGCATTCGTGAAACTCCAGTTGAGCTCAAGTTGAGAAGACCAGTTATATATGAAATTTAAAACTTTGTATCGAAATGCAATCATACTTAATATTCCATGAATAAAACAATTGTACAAGAATGAGCTTTTACACAAATCAAACCTATATTTTACTTGTTATGCATATAAAAAGAATAATTATCATCAGTTTGCTAGCATCAAATTACCAATCATAATCATTCTTTCCGATCTCTGCATCTAGCATGTCTTCCATCCCGCCCCTCCCAATTCTTGCTGCCCCCACTGATATCCTCTCCAATCTGATCGCCTCTGCAAGGAAATTACCTATCAGTACCCAATCCTTTTAAAAAAGAAAAATTGGAATAATCAGCCCACAATGCATAAAAAAAAGCTAAAAAATACAAACCTAATCGACTAAAATAATCAACCCACCTAAAACTACCTACTAGTCCAAATCCACGAGAAATTACCTATTAGTCCCCAATCTAAAAAATAATTTTTAACCCAAGCTAAAAACAAAACTAAGCTACTAAACTAATCAAACCCCAGAAAAAACACAAAACTCAAAAAAAAAAAAAAAAAAAGGTTTAAAAAATTACTTATCAGTCCCCAATCCTTTAAAAAAAATTAAATAATCAACCGACACAGAAAAAGCAACAAAAAATTCAAAAATAATAATAATAAACAATCAAAGAGAACGGTGACGGCGACCGCACCGCTGTGTCCGTCGGATCCGGTGGAGGCGCGGGTCCGGGAGAAGAGATCGAGCGCGTCGTCGCCGTCCCTGGCGTCCCGATCCCGCCGGAGGAGGCGCGATCCGGTGGAGACCCTCCTCCCGCCACCGACGCCGGCGGCGGCGACCGAGTCCGTCGAGGAGCGGTTCATCGCGGGAAGCTCAGCATTCGAAGCTCCGTTCCTCTCCAATGGCTGTCGAGCTCGATTGTTGGGATCAGAGGAGAGGAGAGGAGAGGAGAGGGAGTTTGTGTGTAGATCTGACGAGTGAACAATTTTTTGGGGGTTTGAGACCCGTTTCAGTTACTTCACATTTCAGTTTCAAACACGCATCTATCCTCGCTTTGTTCCGACTTCCGACCCCTTTTGTTTGGGTTATATATAAGCCTAATTGTATGGGCACATCCAAAACTTATCATGGCTAGTCCGGATTGTATCTAGTTCAATTTTTTTATTTTTTACAAGACTAGTCCAATTTTTTTAGGCAAATGTTAAAGGCCACCCCCAAATTACTAAGGACAACCCTCCTACTAAGGGCAACCATGAATTTTTTTTTTTTTACTAAGAGCAACCAAAGTTGAACAAGTTTTACTAAGGGCAACCCTCCTCCTCGAGCTCGACGCAGCTCCGGACGGCGACCAGGTCGCATTCTCTGACCGTGATGCCGAAGTGGTAGGCCTTCGAGACGCCGGAGGCGTCGGGACCGAACGTCCGCCCGAAGGCCGTCCTGGCCTCGGTGAGGTAGCTCATCGCCGGTCGGATCTGGGCTACTATGTCGGGAGAAAAGAGAGGAAGGAGAGGAAGGGGGAAAAGAGAGGCTCACTGTGGGCGGCTGGAGTAGCTCCGGCGGAAGGCGATGGGGGTCCGGAGTTGGGCGCCGGCTCTGGTGGAGCGGCACCAGGCGGGACGAGCCGTGCGGGGGTGCAGCCGCCGGCTGCTGCTGCTGCAAACGCAGCTGTTGCTGCTCCGCCGCAGCCCCTCCCCCTCCGCCTCCCTCCCCCCGCCGCAGCCCCCCCCCCCTCCTCCCTCCGCCTCCCTCCCACCGCCGCAGCCCCCCTAGCTCCCCTCCCTCGCCGGTGAGACCCCCTTTCGTTGAACAGAAGCCGCGGATCGTTCGCGGGGAAGGCGGACTGCAGGCCTTGCCTGCAGTCCTGTCTTTACTTTGGACTGCAGGCAAGTCCTGCAGTCACTGTAGGTCAAAAGAAAAAAAAAATTCAATCGAGGACTGCAGGCCTTGCCTGCAGTCCTGTCTTCACTTTGGACTGCAGACAAGTCCTGCAGTTCTCGATTGACAGGAGAGGGTGGCCCTTAGTGTTTTCCAAATGGCAAACTTGTAATTTTTTTAAAGTTTTAAGTTGGTGGCCCTTAGTAAAAAGGGGGTGGCCTTTAACATTTGCCTTTTTTTATCATGGCTATCCCAAATTTCTCCCCCCCGCCCCAAACCCCAGTTTTTTCCTTCATTTGTAAAATCCCTTCTCTATATAAGGCTAATTATATGGGCACATCCAAAACTTATCATAGTTAGTTCGGATTGTGGCTAGCCCAAATTTTTTGTTTTTCACAAAGCTAGTCCAATTTTTTTTATCATGGCTATCCCAAATTCCTCCCCCCCCCCACACCCAAACCCAGTTTTTTCCTTCATTTGCAAAATCCCTTCTCTCTCTTCCAAAACCCTCACCCCCTCTCTTCTTCTTCTTCCTCTTCTCCTCCACCTCTCCTCAATCCCCAACATTTTTCTCTTCTCATCCACAACTCCTAAATTTCCAACATCTTCCACTTCTCCTCCACCATCCTCCTCTTTTGAAGAAATTAATTCAAGCATACAAATTCTTTCTCAATTTATTTCCAAAATCCAAAAAATTAATTTGAAAAATTCAAACATCAATTACATTGTTTATTTCAATTCTTTGTAGCTCATTTGAATGAATTAAACTACATACGGAGTGGGAAATTACCCATTTAAAACAAATCCAAGTATGAACGAACGAGAAAACTCCGCGTCGACAAGGACTACCCAATTTTCTGGCAGTCCTACAAACTGAATGGACTGCCAGAAGAATGGGCAGTCCAACTCACAGCATGTGTAACTTTGGACTGTCCATTCTTCTGGCAGTCCAACATACAGACTGGACTGCCAGATAGTTGGGCAGTCCAAAGTTACACACGTTGTGAGTTGGACTGCCCATTCTTCTGGCAGTCCAACATACAGTAAGGACTGCCAGAAAAATGGACAGTCCTTTGTTTCACATGTTGTGACTTAGGACTGTCCAATTTTCTGGCAGTCCATTCAGTTTATAGGACTGCCAGAAAATTGGACAGTCCTTGTTTACACTAGTTGAACAGCAATATTATGATTTCCACCAATATTAGAGTTTGTGCATTATGAGGAGCCTTTGGGTACCATCAAAATTGGAAATGAGAAGAAAATCATGGCTTAATTTTTGGATGTTTTCTTCTCATTTTCTTCTTCTCCGTCGATTGAAAATCGAAATTCAAAATGGGAAGAAAATTAGGGTTTAAACCCCCATTATACTTGGAGATAGTGAGGATGAGTTGAGAAAAAAAAAATTAGGGTTTAAACCTCATCATAATTCTCATTTTTGTTGTTTTTTGTTCTTCTTCCTCTTCTTCTTTTTCTTGTTCTTCTTGTTCTTCTTGTTCTTGTTCTTCTTCTTGGATGAGTTGAGGAAGAAGAAGAACAAAATTAGAAAAATTGATTTTTATACCAAAGAGTGGGATAGCCATGATCACTTTCTTCAATGGCAAACTTGTAAATAAACCAAAGTTTAAAATGGGCTAGCCATGATCATATTTGGAATTGCCCATATAATTGTGGGGGAGAAATGACTTTCTTGACAAAAAAATTGGGCCAATATATATATATGTTCTTTTTAGGTGTCCTATTCTCCGACTTGACATAGGGATTTGAAGCTACGTCTTTTGTGTCAGGGCTCCGTTGCTTACCACTAGGCTACAACCCACGGACGGATCAGTATTTTTTTCAAGAGTTAATTAATTGATAAATACGCATTTTATGTATGTACTCTCATCAACATATTTATTAATACATATTTTAAGTGTAAGGTGCATTGATAAATGTGCTGGTGAGAGTACTCATATAAATTAAGTATTTATCAATGTATTAACATGTGTCCTTAGGTGTTCATGGGGGTGTTAGTCTATTGGGTACATGATGGAACTGGGGATTCCCAGGACCCTTCCTTTGGTGTGCGTATTGATCGATAGAAAGTTAAACAAATCTAATACGTGTTCTAACCCTTCATAGGCAGAAACTAGGGTTCACGAATTATACCTGCGACGGAAAGGAGACAAGTAATTCCTGGCAATCTCGAGCGGACGACCCCAAGATCTTCTGCACGTATTTCTTCCTCGAGTTGGACGTCATGTGGGCGATGATCTCCCAACCTTTTCTTCTCCTTGATAGCCCTCTCTTTCTCTCCTTACGTGAATCACGAATTTAGAGAAAATTTTAGATTTCTGATCAGTAATCTGGCGGCTAGAGAATAGAGGATATATATAGGCTACGACAGGGACCATGAGGAGAAATTGGGGTTAGGCCTCCTAACGGATCTGGATATCCCGTGTTCAGCCCGAACACATAATCCAGGCCCATTAACAATAGCTCGGTCCACTAATGAGCTATTGTTGCACTACCTCCCTAATCCCAAATTATTTTTGTGGGCTCCTTTTATTATATGCTCGTTTGGCTCCCCATGTTAAGATATCGTATGTCCGTCGATCAAATCAAGTTACTGACAACTATATTGATTCGACATCTTTTATCCTTAAGTAGTACAGCTCAACTTTATTTGCCATGTCGGATATATTCCACCTGTAGGGTTTACATGACAATCCTTATGAGCTCCTTAAGAGGACATCATCAACCCGATGTATCGAGACATGGATTCATTTATAATCAACAACCCATCATACATACAATGTTATTACCCAATTCATAGAGGTTGTTGATCCATAATGAATCTCACTCTTTTATGAGTCAAAGTAATGCACACTGCATATACATGTCCGTTATTATATCCGGATTAAGAGCACAAGCATCCATAATAACAGAGGTGTTTGTTCTCTTATGTAATCAGTACAAAGAGAACAACCTCAAGTGGTCCTGTTCAATACACACAAAGTGTACTAGTGTAAACCTATAGTCAAGATAGACTAATACCAGATTACACTACAACCTTTCCAATAGATTGTCCAAGTCCATCTAGGTTGTGAACTATTTATATACTCCATAGGAAACTGATAATATGATCTTCTGTGTGACACCACACACCATATTATCTACAATATAGAATATCAGACATTTTGCATTAACACTTGCAACAAATACAATATGCAAACATTTGCCCATATGATTCTCATTCAAAATTTAAGGAAATAAGGTTACTACAAAATGACACATCAAAAAAAAACTATCCGGTGGGGATGGCACTGTTGGAATCCTCCTTTAACGTTGCTCGTCGGCCCAGAGAAAATGACACATCAAAAAAAAAACTATCCGTAGGTCTCGTTTGGTTCGCGGAATCATAGTGTTAGAAAAAAAAAGTCATTACTTTTCTATGTTTTGGTGCTAAAAAAATTCAGGAGGAAATGAAAGTGATTTATTGTAAAGATTCACTTTTCCACCTTTAAATATTTATTTTTTTTCTTCCAATTTCTTTGACATTTCCAAACCGGAAAGAAAAATTGATTAAAATTATAATTTTTCAAAGGAAAAAATATCAAGGAATTGATTTTCTTTCCTTTCCTTTCACGAACCAAACGAGACCCATATGTTAACAAAATATTTTTGTTTTCAAAACTTAACATTTGGTAAGCAATACATTAAGGGGCTGTTTGGATCACAGGAAAACTGCGGTAAGTGGAGTGTTTTGCTGCAACTGCCGGAGCTCGCGGTAGTTGCAGCGTTTGGCTCGTGCGAGAATCGGCATTGCAGGTGTCTAATCCATGCAACAGTAGTTGCAGCACACAATTTTTTTCTTACAACCAAGTTACATCAAAAAAGTGAGGGAAGTGAGAAGAAAGTGGGGAGAGAGGAGCTGCTGGCGGTGGCGGTGGCGGCGGTGGTGGCAGTGGTGGCGGTGGCGGTGGGGAGTGGTGGCGGTGGGGAGTGGTGGCGGGGGTGGGGAGAGTGGAGGAGCTACTGGTGATGGTGGCGGTGGGGAGTGGTGGGGAGTGGTGGCGAGAGTGGTGGGGAGAGAGAGGAGGAGTTGGCGGTGGTGGTGGTGGGGAGAGAGGAGCTGCTGGTGGTGGTGGCGGTAAGGAGTGGTGGCGGGGGTGGGGAGAGAGGAGGAGCTGCCTGTGGTGGTGGGGAGTGGTGGCGGTGGTGGTGGGGAGAGAGGAGGAGTTGGCAGTGGTGGTGGTGGTGGGGAGAGAGGAGGAGCTGCTGGTGGTGGTGGCGGTGGCGGTGGCGGTAGGGAGTGGTGGTGGGGGTGGGGAGAGAGGAGGAGCTGGTGGTGGTAGTGGTGGCAGTGGCGGTGGCGGTGGCGGTGGGGAGTGGTGGCGGGGTGATGGGGAGTGGTGGCGGTGGTGGTGATGGTTGGGAGAGAGAGGAGGAGATGCTGGTGGTGGTTGCGGTTGCGGTGGGGAATGGTAGCGGTGGTGGTGGGGAGTGAGGAGGAGTTGGTGGTGGTGGTGGTGGTGGGGAGAGAGAAGGAGCTGCTGGTGGCGGTGGCGATGGGGAGTGGTGGCGGTGGGGGGAGAGAGGAGTGGTGGTGGTGGCGGCGGTGGCGGTGGCGGTGGGGTGTGGTGGTGGTGGTGGTGGTGGTGGCGGTGGGGAGTGGTAGCGGTGGATAATTTTTTTAGGAAAAAAATGTAAAGAGAGAGAGAGAGAGCTGATATATATATATATATATATATATATATATATATATATATATATATATATATATATATATATATATATAATTTGGGGGGTAACCATACCTAAGTTTACCATATCTCCAAAAAAACTTCCACTTTCTATTTACATAACTATCTAAACACCGAACCAATTTTTTTTTCCACTTCCAGCAGACAAAAAATATTTTATCCAAACACATTTTGGAAAGTGCCACTTGCTGCAAGTCCACGAAAACTCAACTTGCTGTAAATGCTACTTTCACACTTTTAAAAAGTTACATCTATCCAAACAGTTCCTAGGTCTTTAAAAAAATGGCAATTTATATAGGCACATCATTTTTTTATTCAGGCTAGCCCGGATTGTGGCTAGCCCAAATTTTTTTGCTTTGAAAGAGGCTAGCCCAATATTTTCATTGGGGCTGTCCCAATTTTCCTCCACCCCCAAACCCATTTCAACTTCTCAACTTTCCTCTCTCCTCCGGTCTGAACTCCTCTCTCTTTCCAAACGACTCCGACTCCCGCTCACCCGTCTCCTCCGACTCCATCTCCTCAACTGAGTCGAAGCAAGGTCGTCGATTTCTCGTCCGGCCTCCTCCTCTTTCCCGAACAAGAGCAATGGCACCGAAAACTTTCTCGCAAACAAGGTACCCATTGTTTCATAAATTTTTTCTATCTGAAACCCTAGAAATGATCTCGTCCACCCTCCTCCGCTTTATGTTTCATTCATTGTTTTAATTGCAAGTATTTCGATGGTAATTAAGGAGTTTTTAAATGAAAATAGCACTCACGAACATGAGAATTTCTGTGTCGACGTGGACTGCCCGTTCCTTTAGCAGTCAATTCCTTAACGTGGACTGCCAAAAGAATGGGCAGTCCGCAGTTACACAGGCTATGGCTTGGACTGCCCAAATTTCTGGCACTCCAAACTGAAAGTTGGACTGCCAGAAAAATGGGCAGTCCAAGTCATAGCATGTGTAACTTTGGACTATCCATTCTTCTGGCAGTCCAACATCTATAGTGGACTGCCACAAGAGTGGGCAGTCCAAAGTTATACATGCTGTGACTTGGACTGCCCATTTTTCTGGCAGTCCAACTTTCAGTCTGGACTGCCAGGGATTTGGGCAGTCCAAGAGTAAACATGCTGTGTTTGTGACAATGTTGGGCAGTCCATAGTTATTATTTTAATATCTATTTAATATTAAATATGGTGATGACAAGAAGAGAAAGGAGAAGGAGACGGAGCCTGAAAGAAAACGTCCGACGGCATCAGATCGCAAGGCGCGTGCAGCTGCTAGAGTTCTTGAGACAGTGCTAACAATCAGAGAAGCAGAACCAGTCTCACAGATAAGGACCCGTGGAACGAAACATGTTGCAAGTCGTTTGAAGAAGCCGGTGAATCATCGTGATGATTCATCTTCTGATGATAATGTACCCGTTGCTCGAAAGAGAGCGGACGATGGATCCGGTCAATCCGGTCATGCTCCTGCAGTCGAGGAAAGGGAAGATACTGGCCCAATTGGTTGCTCGATATTGACGTCAATCGAGAACCACATTTCTTATCAGATCTGGAAGGATCCGATAAAATACTCGTATTACATATTATCCATATTAATTATTAAAAAAATACTTGTACTTAATATCGGAATTTTTTTTTGTAAATTTTTTATTTGCAGAAAAGCTCGCATCTTTTGAGGGTAATAAACCATGCGAAGATGTGCAGTACGTGGCGATTTGACAAGTTGAAAGAGAGTGTGAAGGCCAAAATCACCCCCACCGGATTGCAAAATTTGGCAAAATATTCGTATCAGATATTGGACCACGCAATGATATCTACGTTTGTGGAGCGTTGGCATCCAGAAACCAATAGTTTCTATTTCGCAGACGGAGAGTTGACAATTACCCTTGATGGTGTGCACCACATTTTGGGGCTTAGAGTTGACGGTCGTCAAATGGCGATAGATTATTCTGAGGGTGACTTCGAGATGTATGATGAGCTTGTTGGACTGGTCGCCAATTCTCTTGGGGTTGAGACGGAGACTTTCATCAGCCTTCCCGAATTTAAGAAGTCATATGGAGTTCCGTTAAGTTTTTTGAGGAATACATTCTGTTCTGACGACTCCGACTCCGACTCCGACGACGACGACGACGACGACAATGATGCTAGTGACGACTCCATGGCCCGGGCGTACATACAGTTTATCCTAGGGGCCGTCGGTGTTACCGACAAGTCCGGGACCGCGATACATGCCAAATATCTAAACAATTTTACGGACTTGAATACTGTGGATGAAGTATCATTCGGAAGTGGTATCCTAGCACATCTCTACCGCGAGCTTGGTGCTGCATCTCGAGTCGAGTCGAAGACAATAGCCGGTTGCTAGACTCTGCTCCTTGTAAGCAAATAATACCCTATATTGTTTATAGGTAATATAAAATTCTTTTGAGAACGATAACATTATTATATTTTACATTTACAGGCGTGGATATACGAGCATTTTCCGACGCTGAAGAGGGCGACTCTTAATAGAGATTATGATGAGCATATGCCTAGGATGTGTAAATGGAAGCCGGCTAAGATAGATACCAGGCATCCACATACGTTGGCAACCCTACGTGTCGCTCTAGAAGATATGAAGGCGAAAGAGGTGAAACAAGTTGCACTATTTAGAGACATTAAGTTAAAGTAGCATTTATGTACTACTATAGTTTTTCACATTGATTAATAATTCCTTAAGTAATGTGTACATATTGCAGATTATTTGGGATCCATATCGGGATATGCGAAATACCACTCGTGCAGTGCAACCGGTTGCACTATTTAGAGGCCCGATATTTTGTCATGAAACTGAGGAGCCTCACATCCCGGACCGAGTACTTCGTCAGTTTGGTTACGTACAGACTATCCCTAGCTCTTTAAGATTGAGGACTGCTGCCAAAGGGAAGAATGCAAGGACTTATGTCCCGCCGAACTACCCTTGGGGTTCTATGTTTTTTGTCGAGTGGCAACGTCATGTTGTCGGTCAAACCATACGAACTCCGTCTGTGGAGATGTGGGATTGTAGTGAGGATTATATGGAGTATTACTTGGATGCCGGTTGTGGGATGATGTTGGATTCGGATAAGCGAAGTGCTAAAGTGTCGGTAGCACCTCCTCTACCATCCAAGTCAGTACTATATGAAGCACTACAGAGATGGTAAGTGTTTCTACCATCCAAGTCAGTACTATATGAAGCAGCTCCTCTACCATCCTTAAGTCAGTACTATATGAGTTTCAGTACCTTAAGTTATAATCTTTATTCGTGCATGCAGGCTAAGAAAGTTAAGAAGTTAGGGAAAAGTTTGATCAGATGCAAGGGCGAGAATTACAAAGATGTTGGGCTGCAGATGCAAAACATCACAGATGATTATCCATTTTTTGAAGAGGAGCGACGCACGAAGAGGCGTCATGACAAAGAATGACCATGTGACTAGTATTATTCGTGACTATGTGACAATGTGTATGTGACTTTATGACTCTTTAGTGACTTCGTGACTATGTGACTATGTGACTATGTATAATTCGTGACTATGTGAGTATGTGACTAGTATAATTCGTGACTATATGATTATGTGACTTTGTGACTCTTAACTGACTTCATGACTATGTGACTAGTATGTGACTAGCTGTATCATTTTCTTGTAAGTGACTTTACGACATGTATGTGACTAGCTGTATCATTTTCTTGCAAGCCAGATGTTGCAAGCATATTATTGTGGACTGCCCAATTCCTGGGCAGTCCAACTCACAACAAGTACTGAGTTGGACTGCCCAGTTTACTGGCAGTCCAGTTTTATATGTGGACTGTCCAGAAACTGGGCAGTCCAACTCACTACTTGCTGTGAGTTGGACTGCCCAGGAAACTGGCAGTCCATATATTATTGTGGACTGCCCAATTACTGGGCAGTCCAACTCACAGCAAGTAGTGAGTTGGACTGTCCAGTTTCTGGGCAGTCCACATATAAAACTGGACTGCCAGGAAACTGGACAGTCCATACGAATACTTGCTGTGAGTTGGACTGCCCAGGAATTGGGCAGTCCAACTCACAACAAGTATTCGTATGGACTACCCAGTTTCCTGGCAGTCTACTTACTCATGTGGACTGCCCAAGTTCTGGGCAGTCCAACTCACAACAAGTATTTAGTTGGACTGTCCAGTTTCGTGGCAGTCCACTTTCGCATGTGGACTGCCAGGAAACTGGGCAGTCCAATTCAGTACTTGCTGTGAGTTGGACTGCCCAGGAAACTGGCAGTCCATACTGCAACATTCAGTAAGCCAAAATGATACTTATGAATACTTGTTACATTCATCAATACTTGATAGGAAAATGATACAAAATGATACTCATCCATATTCCAACGGTCATATACATGATGATACTCATCTATATTGCAACCTTCATATACAAAATGTTCATGGTCGATACTTGTTACATTCTTCTATGCAAAATAACAGAAACTATTACAAAATGTGATATATTGCAACGTTCTTCTATACAAAATGTGATATATTACAACATTCTTCTATGCATCAGTCAATTAATACATCGTAGTGTCCCTCCGGCCTTGGTATAGGTTCCACATAATTCGTGATCTTCTTGTAAGCATTTATAGCTTCGACGAACGGTGCTACCCAGGCGATCGATTCTTCCGGAGCATGTTTATACCAAACTGACGCAGGGGAAGGAATAGGAGAGTGACCGAACAAGCGCGGGATAACGAAGTAATTTTTGTCGAGTCCAATGGTATGTAGGTTGGATATATTGTACTCTGCGGGAGGAGCACACATTGGAAAGAATGTATTGTTGATGTTCTGAGAAAGAACGATAATTGGTATCTTGTACTTGTTAGCGAATATATATGCAGCAGATGGTACGTCCAAGTAATGTTCTGGTCCCGTGGTCGGGGTATCGCACGGAATGCTTGTCAACAATTCTCCGACATGTTCTTGGCCAAGTATTTTGCTGTAGAATGGAAGACGAGATTCCAACTCAGAATATAGCTCTGCTCTGACTTGTCTCCATCCGTCTTTGGGGGGGTAGCCTAGATGTCGTGCAAGCACGTGATATCCACAATGGCCGTCTTTCGGCACATCATCTATAGACCAAATATATTTCCGTATGGCGGGCAAAAAAGTACCAATGTACACATCAAGCACTGTAACAACAATAGGTTTCTGCATCTTTCTGCGAGTAGGGAGCTTGTTCGTCCTCTTCGGAATGACTACACGTTCCACGCTTCTTTCAATTTGCTCAAATAGTGAGGGTTCTCGCTTAGTATCCTGGAACTTCTTCTTATGTGTTCTTTTCGTCGGTCTACCCTTCAGAGCAATGACAATAGATGGCTCATGTATATGACTACTTGTCGGATTGGCAATTTCTTGGATTTTGAGCTCAATAGACCTCCTCTCAGGTTCTAGTGCGGCACATCATCTTGCATGGAGAAGTTTAATCTGTGGCATGGAAAAGAACTCATCCTGATTGTCCACTGTAGGCATGATCGACAGTTGTCTCCAACGTTGATCAACAACCTCTACTGGAATAGGTCTACATTGACATCGATATTCGTTGATCTCGTGCGCACAAAGGAGGCCGAGAGAAGTACGATATGTACAACCACATACTTCGGTATCCAACCCGACTGAATTCGCATGACTAGTCTCATGAAGTAGTAAATTCAAAGCAGAATGGGACACTACATGGATTAAATAAGACAAGAGATGTTCTTTCTTATGTTGGTGCATCACAATATTGAGGCTCATCTGAAATGAAGCCTTTATCTCGTTCACGATGGAATTGGTCATTCGATTGATTGCTTCCCAAACTGACACGAAACTCCCGACCGATGAACGAAGATGTCTTTTTAGTTTTGAATGTGATCCTTCGGCACGGTTGCTAGTGGTCGTGCCATAATGTTTCACCGTATTTGTCCATGCCAAGACAAAATTTTCTTTATGTGGATCAAGCCATATGTCTTTGATATAAGATATACATGCCGGGTTGCTCTTTTCCCACTGCTCCTTGAAGATGTACCATGCTGCATCGAAAGTTTCCTTAGTACTTGCTCGCCATACAAGGGTCCAATCTCTGTATAATTCTTCGAAGCATTCCATGTCGACTTTGCCATCTACTTTCTCGAACTTTATCTTGCATTGTGCTTGAATATTTCGATTTACATGCCAATTGCATAATAATCTACGAGCATGAGGAAATACGATATCAATAGCATTCATCAATGCATATTTCCGGTCGGTGACAAAACAGACGGCTCCCTTCCTCCAGTGTAAAGTGACTTAAACTTCTCCAAAGCCCATGTATAGACCTCTACTGTTTCGCTCTTCATGAAACAAAAGGCAACTGAAAATGTTTTACTGGTAGAAGTGAAGCCGACAATGTGACAAAGAGGCATCTTGAATTTATTAGTCTTGTAGGTGCAATCAACAACCAAGACATCGGCGAAGGACCGTGCCAATTGTGTGCAATCCGGATGGGACCAAAACATAGAAATGACTTCATTGCTCTGCGGAAGTCTTCTATGGTATTCCACGTAATGATTTTTGCCAAGTACCTTCAACACTTGCTACATCGCCATTCTTCCTTTTAGAGTATTTATTCTCGTCCTAGCAAGTGCATTGTATATTGTCCTCAAACTGGACTTGTTCTTATCATTCTTCTCACGCAGTACGGAATAAATTTCTTTAGGACCAACTCCGGAAGTTGACAATTCTGTAACTAACTTTTTCTCATCATCATTCAATCTTCCAACGTAGGGATGACCTACAAGCGTGTCCGACACAGGATGATTGTGCATCCCGTTCCTTACCACAACTGTCCACTTCTCGTCATTTTTGCACACCAACACTAACTTGAAGGGACAACCACATTTCCTTGTCCTTGCCGCTTTCTTCGGAGTTTTCGTTACGACAAGTTCATTTTTTTACTATGATCCCTATACTGCCCACATCTTTCACAACCAAGATCTATAGTTTTTCGCTTCGCCCGTTGCCTTAACGACCTTGAAATGACAAGGATGGTGTTCGATCGCCTTCCAACATCTCTGCACCATTCTAATGTTGCATCGTACGATTCAAAAACCATATCCGTCGAGAATATAGTCCTCAAATTAATGCACATAGGAGATGGGGTGCCCTACAATAAATTTTTGACTTTTTTAATAAGTAAATCAGCGATAAGTGCAAAGACAATATCCAATTCATGACTCACATTACAGTTAAACTAGACTGCCAGAAATTCTGACAGTCCTAAGTGGTTGATGGACTGCCCGAAAGTGTGGCAGTCCAGTAAAATAGGGTATAAACACTTGGACTGCCACACATTATGGCAGTCTATCAAATACTATGGACTGCCACAGAGTGTGGCAGTCCACGTGTTCATACCCAATTTAACTGGACTACCCCACATTACGGCAGTCCATAGTACTATTTGGACTGCCAGAGAGTGTGGCAGTCCAGTGTTCCTACCATACTTAACTAGACTGCCACACATTCTGGCAGTCCATAGTTTTTTATGGACTGCCAGAAAGTGTGGCAGTCCAGTGGAGCAGAAGCTTAACTTCTAGACTGCCACACTCTCTCGCAGTCCACCAAGTACATGGGACTGCCTTAGTGTATGGCAGTCCAAATGTCGACTACGAATTGGTTCCACGTAACTAGGTCGGGGACCTATCGAGACTTCTTCGAAGAGAATGTTGTGTTCTTCGGAAGGACTGGACTGATCGATTGCTACATTTGACGTTCCTATTTCTTCCATATTTCCTACATTATGATAACACCTTCAATAATTAGGAATAAATTTTTTTTAAAGCAAATAGGGCCAGCTAGTAGTCGAAATCATACCGAGTACTAGGAATATTCGTTGATAATTATTCTACGTTTGAAGACAAGAAGATTGAGTGGGGGACAAGAAGAATATTTTAGGGTTCTTGGAGTACTTTTGAAAGTGGGAATGGATTTTTTTGAGAAGAAGAAGACAAAAGAATTTTTTCACTTTTATAGTAGAAAGTGGGATAGCCTTGATAAGTTTTTCCAATGGCAAACTTGTAAATAACCCAAAAAATGGGATAGCCTGAATAAAAAACTTATGTGCCTATATAAATTGCCTAAAAAAATTTTCATTTGTACGATATAACTTGTGAACTTTTTCGAGAGGAAAGAGGTGCATTTTCATTTGTAGTTAGGAGCCATTTGTTGCTATAACTTGGTTTTACAAAACTAGTGTTTTTGTAGGTTACAACTTACAAGTGAAGAAGTTGTATGTACATTTACTATTGTAATTATTGTAAGCAAAGAAGTTGATTGGTTTGAATTTCTATAACATGAAAATAAATCAAATATCTAAAGTTAGGCTTGGTATGAGATTAATTAATGGTGGTTGTTTATTATTATTATTTTTTTAAATCCAAAATTGTTTGATAATAACAACTTATCAGAAATTATACAAAAATTAATATAATTTTGGAAGAACTCTTGAACAACCTTTCATTTAAAAAAAATACTTTTACTATTATTTTTTGAAAGTCTGCAACAATCTTAAACTAAATCTTATTATTTGGTGCGGTGATGAGATTTATTTAATTTGTTATGAAAGTGATGGTTCTAGACATCCCAACACACTCCTTAAGCTACAATGTCGTGTGTGCATCAAATAATCTACATATGAGTCCAAAGTGGCCTAAATGACCTTGATGGCATGATCCACATAACCTTGTTATAGGGATGAGGTGTTCTTCAAGTACTGAAAATTCGATATGCTAATTGCTATAGCTAGTACAAGTAAGAACATTTAGATTGTGTTTGGTTCATTGCAATGTATTTGTAATCAGGGGCGGAGCCAGGATTTTGGAGTAGGGTGGGCTAGCTGATAGTTACAATAAAGTTCTAAAATTTTATGTCAAAAATTCGACAAAATTTTCTTTGTAAATTTATGCCCAAATTTGGTAATATTTACTTATTGATAATTTTATACTAAATATAATTGCTTCCATCTGTTTCAAAAAATATACTATGCATTAAAAAAAATATTAGGAAGCAAGAATCTGAAAATGGAAATCATCATGCCAGAAAGAAATTTTAGAGAACATACCACTAATTACATCATCATCTGTTGGTAAGCCACTTGCGAAGTGAACCATACGCTTTAAACCAGACTGCAAGATGGATTCCAATTAAGTTCTTCTTGTAGGTTCCATGAACTGATGAACACAAACTACGAAAAGAGAGAATTATAACATGAGAGATGAATAGAAGACAAGGAGCATTTTCTTGAGTAGCACCATTTGCAAGCTACTTCTTCAGCTGAAAGTACATGCTTGATAAGCTCTCAGAATGCTGACCTTGGCTACACCCCTGATCCCCCTTTCACTGAAAAAAAATTGCTTATTTTTTGGGGGTTGTACTGGGCTACAGCCTAGTGCAAACGTAATGTGCATCCGCCCCTGTTTGTAATCATAATGGAATTGAATTGCTGTAGCTAGTACAAGTAAAAATATTTTGATTGTATTTGGTTCATTTTAATGTATTTGTAATCGTAATGAAATTAAATTTGTAGTGTAATTAAGTTATGATTACATTAATTAACATGTTTTGTTTGAACATGTAATCAGACAATGAAATACGTCATCCATTGTATTCAAATGTTTGGTTTACCATAAAATATAATTGAATTTGTAATGTAATAAAAATTTAAACAATAAATAATACAATAAAAGACACATTGTTTCCTATGTAATGTAATCGGTAAGCCTTAATAAATGATAGAGGTAAAAGAAATCAATAGTATTATTATTATTGGTTAAATATTGGATTTATAAAATGTTATGCACGCAGATGAGACATTAGGCCCTCGAATGCGTTTTTTCAGTGATGATGTATTCGAAGATTTCACGAGAAAGCGTTATGAAAATAGTTCGGTACCATTGGATCGCGATTAATATTTTAGGACCAACAGGTTAGTTGTGATAACCACGAGCTGGGGAGACACTACCAAAATTTATTGATTTAGCGGCGGCAATATCCGTCGCTAAACCAGTTTATTTTGGTAGTGAGATGAGTTATGAGTGAGATGAGTTATGAGTGGTAGCTCAAAAAATATGAGTGGTCGCTAAATGTCTGTCGCCAAATTGCTGTATTTTGGTAGTGAGATGAGTTATGAGTGGTAGCTCAAAAAATATGAAGTACGGACAAAATTTTTATATTACAGTCATTTTAAATTCCATTATCGTGCATT
The DNA here is from genome assembly GCA_029216955.1 of Iris pallida. Taxonomy (NCBI): domain Eukaryota; kingdom Viridiplantae; phylum Streptophyta; class Magnoliopsida; order Asparagales; family Iridaceae; genus Iris; species Iris pallida. Next base: position 18,148,722 of record JANAVB010016599.1, on the reverse strand, counting down.
ATATGCTTTTTAGCTAGAGCATACGCATTGCATGATCATGGCCAACTTGTACACAAGATTTGGTGTTAGTTTCTCGTACGGGGTCTATGTCATGTCCTGATTCTGTCGAATCGATAAGTCGCCACCAGGCGTGATGTCATATAAGCCTAAGTTGCACTTCTACAAGACATGTGCTTGTGTACATCTGAATATATCGAGGTTCAATAGAGATTTTGCAACATAGATTAGGCAAAGAAAATGAATAACACGACTTGGCATAGAAATAATAATTTTTTATCAATAATGTACATCATTACAGAAATTTGAACAATAGAGTAAAGGGTACAACTTTACATTACAAGTAAGATACATTGTTTCATACATTGCATCCCTTTACTAGGACAAAACTTATAAACACATTGACTTAAGACTTCTCTGCACCACTAGCTTCAAAATGAGTATGTACGAGCCTTCAAGATACGTGCAAGGCTTCAGAATATGAAGAGGGCTTGGTTGCGTCCAGGCGTTGCCTTCAGCTCTCGATACACGTCCTAGGTTCGTGGCACCTGTGGAGATGTGGGTCGGTACATTGTCGTGTATTGGTGAGCAACTATTTAAAATCCCACTTCACCGATGATTGTTATAGAAAATATGTGAAAGCATACACTATTCTATGTGGTCTTTCTAGCCATTCCTTCAATTTTCAAACAACATGATAGAAACATGACAAATATAATATACGATAAATCTTACCCAAGATAGAGTCTCATTCCCAACAACAGAACTTGACACATTCTTGCATGTGAACCAGATATCTATTGGCCCAAATAGTCATTGGTCAACTTATTTTTGATATTGTTCAAACGAGGACTTGATATGACTCGATACGACATAGTAAGCACATCAACACAAAGTCAGCACTGCATATCTCAACTATTCTCTGCAACAAGGACGTCTAGATTTTATCATTTGTTATGTATTTTAAGTTTCTTTTATAGAACAAGATGTGTATTGAATCGTGTTGGAACTAGGAAACTCAAACCTCAACCCAAACCATATTCCTAGTCCACTCAAATTAGCCTGAACCCAAACCAAAATATTCTGAAAATAGGGTGATCGAACTCGAACAGAGTTCTGCCCGAACTTGGTCAAGGTAAAATCCAGTTCCCTAGTCAGCCTCCTCTTCCCGAAGACCAGGCTTCTAAAGTTTAAATTTATGAACGTTAGGTGAACGAACTCTGCCTAAACTCGGTCCCCAATAAACCTACAAATAGGCATTGAATCTCCCATTATTTTTTTACCAATTCTTTCAATCTTCACTTGCCTATCTAGTTGAGCTATAAACCTTCTACATTTCCAAGATCAAGTCACAACCTTCTAGTGCCAACGTGGTTCCAATTTTAGAAGTCTGATCGAGTTAAAAATCTTGGATTTTCAAGTGTTGGTATTTACACTTGTTGTTTGAAGTCGACAAGCTCTTCATATCAAAAGCTTGTGGTTATGAAGTCGTCGTTCCCTTCAGATCAAAGCACGAGGTGTAAGAAGTCGCCAGCCCATCGGATCAAAGCTTGTGTCTTACTGATAGTGAATTCAACACCGAGCAAGAGTTCTCGGGACTGGACTAGTCCTCTCAGAGGGATACCAATATAAACATTTGGTGTTTGCATTTTCTCTCTGAACTCTATACTTTTAATTTCTATATTTGTACTTATTACATTATTTAGTTGGTATTGTGTTACGACCCGCACCCGTTTTTTGGGATACAAGTACGTAGCCAAGTCCAGCCTTCGCTGCAGTCTCGGCGGTAGTACGCTGTCTAAACCTCAATAATAATCTCAAACCAAATAAACAATATTCGATCACTAAATAATCTATTTGCTCATTCACAATAAATATTTTATTAATATTAAAATCCAATAATACATTAAAATGATATTCGGAAACAAATCTGCTAAATATTTAAACTCAAATATTGGAATCTAAGGCTGGTCTCCGAAAATGCTATATCTTCCCAGAAAGGTCCAAAGTACATAAGATAGCAAGTCACCTGCAACGATCCAGTCAAAAAGGGAGCAAACTACAACCCTATTGCATAATTTAACTTAATACAAAATAAGCTAGACAAGTAGAGATGTAATGGAAAATAAAAAAACATGCATATGAACTGGAAATAATAAACATCTACAAGAAACCACTAGTATGAACATGTATGAACAAGAGAACAAGTAATGAACATGTACAAGTAAACAGACAGCACGTTCGAAATACCTTTCGACATGTAAACGGCTGGACTAATACGGCACATCATATAGATGGTTATCCACAATAAAAAGGTACATCTAACCCATACGTGAGGTTTATGACTTAGCTATCCATAATAACATTTATTGGAGTTTGTTTACATACCTACTGAGCATTTTTTCTCCCGAGTCACTAACAATCAATAAATGCACAATGATACAACAAGTCATATCTTGTCACAATCGTGTATTAACAAGATATCAAATGAAAACATAATGATGAATATAATTATAATGTACTCAGAACATAAAACAATAGTATACTTGTCTCGAGTTAAGTTACAGTTGTTGTGTGACTTGATCATATTGGCACAAAATATGTTCAGATAGCAAAACTATTTTAAGATGACCTTAGATGATGGAACAGACTATTCCGCTGAGTCCAAAACGGTCCAATTAGCCTAGGGTTGATATAAAGTAATTAGGACTTGCAAGAATTAGAATCATACGATTAGTCATGGACAAGATTGGATATTCGAAAGAATTTCATAAACAAATATTTATACTATTTTAGAAAATTAATTATAATCTTTAAAAAATATTTTTTTATTATTCAAAATATTTTAGATAAATAATTGAAAATCTAGAAAAAAATGATTTTAGGCTAAAATCCAATTTTGTCAAAATATAACTTTTTAGGTCAAGAATATATTTGGAAAAATTAACTAGAAATACTAATATATATATATATATATATATATATATATATATATATATATATATATATATATATAATATATATATATATATATATATATATATATATATATATATATAAATTATATATATATATATATATATATTTTTTATATATATAAAATATATATATATATATATATATATATATATATATATATATATATATATATATAATATATATATATATATATATATATATATATATATATATATATATATATATATATTCAATATCATATTTAAAATAATACAATAGTATAATTTAGAGATATGATAATATATATACTAATAATAAATAATGATTCATATTAGTAAAACAAATAATAATAAATACCATAATAGTAATACACATACTAATATACATGTATATATAGATAATGTATATATACTACTGACTGTATCTATACAGTAATCATAATAAAGTAATCAAAATAAACTAATAACAAAATATTGATCTCCTTAATCTCTGTTTTCAATATACACTCTACTTTTCTCAAAGAGAACGAGAGAGAGTAGACTTAGTTGAAGGAGGAAAGGAATGACTCAGAGAGAGGGCTGATCGAGAAGGCGAGAGAGAGAGGGGATGAGGAGACTCTGTAACACCCAGTTTTCTAAAATGAGGGTAATTTTGAAATTTTATAATTTTGATCATTATTTATGGCATTTAAATTATGATATAATTTTTGGTGATTTAAATTATTTTAAAAACTATTTAAAACCATGACTTGTGATTTTGATGTTTTGCTAGTGAAATCCTAGAGACTGTCTGACATAGAGCCCAACCATGTGATTAGGATATTTTATTTGTCATTTTGGCCTGAGGGTGTTTTGGTCATTTGACCTCTTTAAATTATTTTGATATTTATTGCATTGGTGATTATTATTTTAGACTTTTGCTAGTTGTGACCTTAAGAGACTAACCTAGAGTTGACTTTGACTTTGGTGACTTAGATAGCATGGTGTGGAACCCTAATTTGACTTAAGTTGGTCTTAATTGACTTGAGGATGGCTAAGTTTCATGGAGAGATTAGGAGAATTTTTGCATTGGACTAAGGGCTATGTAGTTGAGCTAGTGAGCTAGCAATCTTGGCCCAAGGCCCAACATGGACAAACCCTAACCCTAATTCTCTACATGAGCAGCCATAAATGCCCAAGGGTGACCTAAGTTGAGGCCTATTTAATCCCTCTTGATTTCAACTTGCCTCTTTTATAGCACCTATTGTAGGAAACCCTAATTTCTTCCCCAAATTGTCAAACTTCATCATTCCTCCACCAAATTGATCCCAAGCTCTTGCATTTGGATCTAAATCTGGAGTAGGGGTTGAAGGAGGCTTGTTTGCAAGGAGTGGAGCTCATTTGGACACCATTTGAGGAAGAGGGCTTCTCTAAATTGGGGCTTTTCTTGAGACTTCAACCTCAATAGGTAAAACCTATCAAACTCATTCAAATTCCCAATTTCTTTGCATGGGTGTGTAGATCTAGGTGTCCCCTACCTTTCCCTCAAGTTTGGTAGGAAACTGTGTCCATTTCGTGTCAGTATCAGACACGTATCAATGTGTTTATGAATGTGTTTGATGAAATGCCTAAACCAATCTTTTGTTCTTCTTTTTCAAACCTTTTTTAACAAATTTGTAGATCTTATTATGCTCTTTGATTTTTTTTGCTGACTGGGGTGATTTTTGTGTCGTGTCCGTGTCCGAATTGGACACGAACACGCACGCAGCAAGCTGCGCGCAGTGCCCTGCTGCTCGGGAACTGTAGCGGACACGGCATGGCCTTGTTTGACACGAAACTTGTTAGACACGTTGGGGCACTGTCTGACACGAGACCCTAAAAGTTTGACACGGTCTCGTGTCGTGTCGAGGGAACACGGACACGTGCACCGATTTTACACTGTGCGTACACAGTTAGAACATCGACTCTGATACGCTATTCGTGTCCTACGTAGACACGTCAGGAACACTGTGCAGGCACCCCACGACCTACCCCTACCCCTGGTGAACATGTGGACACGAGCACGTGGCCAATGGCATACTGTATCGTGTCCACGAGTTCATATCCTGCCTGCATGACGCAGTCACCGTGTCTGTGCAATTTCGTGTGTTTTGTTGAATTGGACACGTCGTGTCCTACCTTATGGACACGATATCACTTGTGCAGCATACTTACATGTACACAATACTGTATTGATAATTAATTTGATGTTTAATCAATTTTTTTTATAATTCAATTTGGGTTTTCTGTACATTTTCTGATACGTGCTAAGTTCGAATATTTTTCCTGGGTTTGAATGAAATTAAATGATTTAACATGATTATTAGATATTGTTATATATGTACAATATCTGAGAGTTGTGTTTTTGTAACCTGGAATCAATGTGTTGCATGTTAACTTGTATTTTTGTTTTTCCTTGAATTGGGATACCATTTCTGATACTATGTTAGTAATGCAATTACTGAGAATTTTCATATTGAGTTGATTTCCTATACTGGTCGGGTTAGGTTGATTCCCTGATTCCCTGAGATGTTTTCCAGTTTTTGAACACTATTTGAATGTCTATATATGTGTTTTGATGTATACCCTTATGTTATAAGTTGAGATAACAGAGCAGTTCTACCTATATTTTTTTCCCTGAGTTCTCTTGAGTTTGCGAAATTGTTTGATGTTAGGTTTTAATTCATGATTTCCTATTTGATTCCAGATTTCGAGATGCTATTGAATATGCATATGCGTGTTGTATATTGGATGCATGGTGAAGGCAGTGGGTCATATCTTAAGATTGACTACTGTTGTTTACCTGAGCAATCTCAGGTTGGGTTGGTTTTGATATTGGGTTTGAGCATGTTGCATTGATACCTACTTTGTACCATTAAACCTGAACTCTGTCACTTGTTAACCCTGAAATTGCGTGACTGAACTCTCCTTACACTAACACTTTTGATAACTTGACTGATATATACATGAGTTACTTAATGTTAAAACCTGAGACTTCCCTATTCTGAAATATGGACTGAAATTGGTTTCTCAAATCTGAGTTTTCGAATGCCTTCAACTAAGTTCAGACCACCCCTCTCACTCACTCTTTATACATATCCACATATCACAATGACATGTATGCACACACCTTGCTCAAGTGACTGAACTATAACTCATATGCCCTGTATACATTAATTTCTGAATATTGATTTTGCCTTGTAAAACCAACTTGTATTTCATGAAAACCTGCAAAACTGAACTAAACCGAGCCTTAACCCTTTTTTCAGAGTACTATGTAACCCTGACCTGAACCATTTCACACTTGTTTACATAGCCTAACCCCTATAACACTTCATGCATTGACACATGACTAAGTCCCCCTCTCTACCTCCCTATGTGAATGAATATATCTATGAATATATGAATGTGTCTAAATATATCTATGTATCTATATCTATGTATGTATTGCTTTAAAACTGAATAAATGCATAATATAAATTAAACTGAAACCATGAGCATGTAGGTTATGTGGTATGCATGAATGTAATGTTAGACAAGAATATGGATGATGTATTTAACTGTTACACTAAATATTGGGATACCTGAGATTGGATAAGGGGTGGCTACATTGAGATGTTGTGTTAGGCTCTAATTCCTGCATCACCCTTTTACCCCACAGAACACACACACACACACTCATCTATACATACTCACACACATTAACCCTCTCTATATGCATGTCTACACTATCACTACATTACATGTTGACACTAACACACCCCTCTCTATGCATGTATGTGTTAACATGATATATATATATATATATATATATATATATATATATATATATATATATATATATCCTCTATATATGAGTGCAGCTATGTGAATGATGATAACATGAATGCAATGTATGTATAGGACTATGCATAAATGAATACATGAATGCAAGCATGAATGTAATGTAATACAATAATATATGTATTCATATAGTATCAATTTTATATTATGCATTGTTGTGGTTCAGATTGCCTTTTGATTGTGTGTGAGTGCTAGCCTAGGCTTGGTTAGGCCTAGTGAGACTTGTTAGACATGTTTGGGCTAGGACTTGGCCTAGTTGACCTAGTTTGACTAGTGTGGTTGGCTAGAGTTGACCAAGTGTTGACTTTAGTCTAGTTTGACCTAGACAGCATGCAGAAGCATTGTACATTTTATTTATCATCCCTGTATACATCTTGACTTGTGTTGCTCTGAATAGGAGTCAGATACCTCATCCCGGACAATATATTTACTTCAGACATTCAAATACCAGGCGAGTACATTCTCTGATCATTTTATAACTTGCTTAGGATTATATTTTTGCTCTAGATTACCTTACTTGATGCTATCATAATATTATCACAGATTGGTACTATATGGATCTCTACATTGAGATGTTATCCCCCTCGGGAGCATCGGATACTTCATGTTATGTGTTTCATGTACATCATGTATTCCTCGCTCTCATGTTATTCATGTATGCTCATGTGCTTCATGTACGTTTATGTACGCTCGTGTACTCTCATGTGCTCTCATGTACGGCCATGTTTCTCATGTGCTTCATGTGTAACCTATACTTCATGTGTACCCATCTATGGACTTTCACGTGAAAATTATGTGTGTAACATAACGTGTATGGATCCTTGTATATTGATTGGGGTATGGGGGAGTATAAATAGTCATGTGAACAATTCTAAAGTAGTATAACCATGTGAGCCTGTTTAGTATATTCATGTGCAAATCCAGCCGTTCACATGTCGACTTTGTACTCTACATCACTAGTCACTGATAGTTCTCTACTTATAGTAGATATTTCTATTACAGTTCTCTCATTTACATCATGTACATTCTTTCAATTTTTATGTATCTTACTCTTTTGCATGTTTATATTTTCTAACTTGTTATGATCTGCGTGAGATGTGTTGTGCTCGCTTCTGTCATGACTGGACCTTTTAAAAATATTACAGAGGATGATGAGGAACCCTGCACCCCTACTATGGAGCTTGCCTAGATGACACTCGCGACCTGGACCTCTGTGGAGGTTCAGGCAGCTGCTGAGGATGATACCATGCATAGTATAGATAGTTAGACTGTTCTTCTTTCTTGTCATTTGTTGTTTTGTTTCTGAGTTGTATATTATTGGAGATGTTGAGACTTGATGTTGTTGCTTGCTTATTTTACCTCTGTTGTACCTCAGTTTTGAGGATTCCCTTATCTTTTTATCGTGCTATATTCTACAACTAGATTTGTGATTGAGTTGTACCTTCTGTGACTTGGCCTCCAGTTGGAGAGTATTTCATATTGTGTTGGTTATGTTCATGACCTAAAACAGTGTTCTACCGTCGATACTGCGGCGTAGGCTGGACATACCCACTTCTCGTGCCCCCTACACTGGGTGCGGGTCGTGACAGATTCACCGGAAGAAGGGCTTTGACGTGGGGATTTCACAGGATCTGGAGGCGAGTGCCGGTGGCCGGGATGAAATTCGGTGGAGAAGCAGCCACAATCGGTGCCTGGAGCTGCGACGGTGGAGGTGTCGACTCTGACGGCCGGATGGGTCTATGAAGTGCGACTGCTCTCGAGTTCGAGAGGCAGCCGAGGTCGAGGATCTGCGGTGATCGGCTCCGGGAAGTGGGTTTAACCGAAGATTGGGGAAGCGGTGGTCCGGAAGGTCGTACGAAGGAGATGGACGATCGGTGGATCTGTGGTTCCGGCGAGAAGAAGCAATGGAGAAGTTAGGGATCTGGGCATTTAGTTCTAGTGAGAGGGGAGTTGGTCTCTCGGTGGTTGGTGGCGGTGTACGTGACGGTGGTGGGGGTCTCAGGGAGGAGCACGAGCAGGGCTCCACGCGATTGCGGCTGGGAGGACAGGGCTACAATGGTGATGGAGACGATGATGGCCAGAAAAAAGGTTGGCCACTGGTCGGAGGACCTGCTGGTAGTGTGGATCTGGGTGAGGCGATGGTCGAGGGGGTTCTGTAGAAACGATGAGGTGATGATTTTTGTGGTGGTCGTAGGAAGCAGAGGGACGCCGAACACGGTGAAGCAGCATCGGTGGCACGGCTCCGGGTGGATAGGTTTAGGGTTAGGGTTTCGGGATGATGGTTTGTTGTATCGATTGGAAAATTGGTTTCCTCCATGACCCGAATTTGTGGGATCGAGATTGTGTCCAAAATTATTGGACACGAAGAAGTTGGCATAATTATTATACATGTATGGTGGACTCGTAATAGTAAAAAGACACCCGGGGTCGGATCCGAGGCCGGCACGGTCGACACAAGGGTGGATGTTGGACATAGACATAATAACACAAATTTGTTGTGTTTTGTGGTTGAGAAATTATGGACAAAACAAAGGAAGGACCCCCCTCCTTTATATAAGTGTGGGGTTTCCTAGATAGGAAAGGATTAGAATCCTATGGGTAAATCTTTCGATAAGTTTAAATCAAATCAATAATAAATTGATCAAAATCTCAACCTATTAATTGATCAAAATAATAATTCAAAATAATATCCAATCTTTTCACATAATAGTTAAAATATATTTTATAAATTCAATTAATTAATAATAATAAATTAAATACTTCTAAAAATATATTTTCATAAATACAAAATCTTATTTAAACCTGACAACTATCTTTGCCTTTTCAAAATACTTATAGTTTTCTTTTATACAAAATATGTTTTCTAACAGAGAATATCTAAAATAAAATAAGTAAATATTTAAAAATAAAATAAATTCGGGAACATGGATTACATGTTGTGCCTTTATATTTATTTTTAGAAGGTTATCTTTTGCTGCACTTTATTCACCCCTTCTAGAGTTGACTCACGATCCTACAATATCCTTAACTAAAAAAGTTATATACATTAGGGTCACTGGCACCACAAGCCATCCAAGACTATAGCTTGGTTAGACGGCGATCCTTTTAGAGCGGATAGCGAGCCCCACTGGAAGTTCCCCAATCACTCGTGCTAGTAAGTCAGCACAACTATCCAACCGCATTTGAGGAACTAAAACCTTATGCACAAGTCGTCTATGGCCATACATGAATAATAAACTTAGTTATTCAAGCATAATCTACGAGATTATATAAAACTCAGCAATCAATATACATATTCCATGTTACAGTTGTACATTCATTCATCGATTCAATCTCTATATATCATAATATGATAGTAGTAAAACATAAAGTAAGCATGCAACATTACTACGATTCATAATTCTATACGATTATAAGCATGCAATAATGTGTTCATTTTCTTATCTAGATCTTTATATAATCGACTCACCGATTGATTGAAAAGCAAGAGCGTCAAAAAAAGAAGGGCCAAGCCATTCACTATTGGAAAATTTTCGAGAGAAATAGGACTTTAACACTTGCTCATGCTGCGCCTACACGATCACTTGCATTCGCACCAACAGAGGTTCAAAACACTTCTTCTATCTTTCTTCGAGAATCCAATATGAATACGTAGATTGGTGAATGAAACAACAAAAACCATTGAAAACATCCACAAAATGCATTCATAAAATCAACAGCAAAAACATGGGAAAACCAACATCGAAAATGGACAGTAAAAAGATTTGAGGAAGGGACTCTTATATAGAGCTCTTCTCTCAGACATGATGCACTGCATATGGAACCTGATTCCGAAGAGCCAATCCAAATAGAGGAAGTGTCTTAACTAAATCTGTTCAGAATTAATCAATACGAATAGTCGTCTACAGAGTGCCTCTGACTAGGAAGTAAGGCACTACTGTATGGGCACGTATCGACCTAGGAAGAACTATTTAAAAGTACTAATAGGCACGAAGTATATATTGTGGGACCTTCATTGAGGCTAACTACTTGCTCTGAAAAGGACGCATCGCAAGACCATGCAAAGTTCTTCATGGTGATGAAATCACTAGTGACCATCAACTAATTAGGATGCATACTAATGGAAACTATTCTGCAGGGCTAACCAATCTGATTTAAGGATGGACTTGTGGCACTTATATTGTGATTTCTAATCCTTGTTTTACAGAAATAGACAAGTCGGCTATGGGTAAGACATCAATGTATAATTGATAATTTTCATGTTATATTTTATATTCTTGATTATGAACTGATAACATACCCTAGTCCAAGTAAAAAACATATTTATTAAATTGTATGCTTTATACGAATATTGTATTGGTTTAGGTGAGTCGGATTAATTCTGCTTACTAGTATATTTTCCAATGTGATGACCCCCTCCTCCACAAGTGTGGAGAGTCGCTTGGATATATGAGACGTCGAAGCAATCACTTGGTGAGTTGAAGCTTTTTTGGAAAGATATTACCTTCTAATATAGGGCATAATGTAGGGAACATTATAAATCTTTTGTATCCGTGAGTTGTAAGACAAATTGACATATTTCAGTTGGTCATTGAGAGCCTTTTTATTCCTCTGAGATTATCTATAATGAGAATCATTTTTGTTATACTTATTGTGATTCAATTTGTCTGTTATTTCTACTATAATAACCTCGTTTTGAGGTCAAGAATCAACTGTTTTCATTCTTGTCTTGTACAAGTACAATTTATACTTGTACGATATTATGTCCAGTGATAAATTTTTGGCTTTGTGAAATCAGGGCATGGCAATTTGGACATCTGATACCATATTGAATTTAGAAGAAAAATTTGTATGTCTTCTCTTGAATGAGCAAGACCAAAATAACACTCTTATATTTATGTTATTATGCCATATGACTAAACTAATAAGATAAAAGAAAATCTAAAACTATCAACTACCCTTATACAAAAATGTTGAGATAGGCTAAGATAACAACTACATATGTTGAAAATCTATAAGTATCAACAACTTATATACAAATGTATTGGGATAGCCTAAGATAACAACTATATTTAATCTTGTTTACAAAGTGATGAGAGAGAGAAGGATAAATCTCTTGATCAGGTCCATGTGTAGCATATCTCTAATAGAGGGCCTAAGCCCCAAAGCAAGACCATAAAGGCATAAACTACTCTACCGTTAGACGTTTAGAAGTAATATTTACCAAATTAAAGCTCAAAAGTGGCCTCAATAAGTATGTTGGTGATCCAAAATAACAAGTCAATCTTGCATACATATAATCTCATATTTGCTAAGTGATCAACGGTTATCCTCCCTCCAAATATGCTTTAACTTGACACCAACAATGAAGAAGAACGTTTCCAATGGCTGAAATGAGATTATTATGTGGGTAAAGGTTTGAGGAGGAGCCTAGAAGATGCAAAGTCATAAGAGAATTTGACTTCACTTCAATCTAGCAAAAACCTTATTTCCAAGCCAAATTTAATTCTTGGAAAATAGTCTAGACCTCTACTAGGATGTTTTAGGCATCACTAAACCATAACAAAGATTTTCATTCTCTCGAGTCCCCTCAAATAAGGCCACCTGCAATTGCACTACCAGATATAGAACAAGAAGCACCATCTAAATTCAATTTAATCGTCCTATTTAAGGCACTTTCAAAAGATATTAAGACACATTGTTGTCTTCATTCTCATACCCATACACATGCAAGTGTCGACCTCAAAAGTCATGTTTGAAACTTCTAATCCAGCAACGCAAAGAAAAGAACCTCATTCACATGGACAACTACATTTTGAAGTTGCCAAAAGTGGATAGCAATGCAGACATCCACAACATAGATGTTCTCTTATAGCACCCAAGGTATCTCAAATCCATATTTATTAAATCCACTAACTTCAGAGATAAATTGTATTCCTTACATCCAAGGGACTAGACTACGCTAGATTCGTGATACAACAAAACAATTCTAAGGACAATGCATAAAAGATTTCGAATGTGTAGAACAACTTGGACACAAACCATCAGTTGAGATATGTCTCCAAAATTTTTCAAGATTAGATAGTAATCGACCATGTCGAACTAACCAAAAGAACATGTACCACCTATTTTTCCTTTCCAAATTGATTGACAATGGAGATCGATTCAAATAGAGGAAGATCAAACAAAACTATAACAGAGTATGTCGATGGTACTGTAAAATTGTCATGGTCGAAAAACTTTCATATCACTCTATCATGGTTTTCTATAGAAGAGTAAACAAATACACTTTGTAGCTTGTGAATGGTTAATTGAGGAAGACTAATATATTCCAAACACAATCTAGGTTTTTCTTTAAAAAAGCAATATTTTTATAAATCAGGTGTCACGTCCCGATTCGACAAAACGTTCGTCCTTGCATCGATTATGCCGAATCGATCGTTCTCGCTAGGGCGTGATGTCGTACGAGTCTGGAGTTGTACTCGTACAAAGCAAGAACATTACATTTGATACATCGTTTGAAACACGAAGTTGAAATTTTACAAATTTTATAGAACTGAACACGCAGTTTAGAAAATTAGAAATATGATTTCATTGATAACTTGTAACTAAGTGCAATTCATATTACATTGGATATGCCGTTGCGGCTACATTGATTGAAACGAAAGAAAATACTTGACAAGTTGCCTGAACTAACACTTGTCGTTCCATACATTCACCTTTTTATACATTGAAAGTCTTCGATGAATTGGCTTCAAAATACTTTAGAATATAAAGAACTTCAAAACGCCTCTCCAAACTTCAGCTTTGGCTTAGCGACGTGCACCCCCAGACTCCTCGTCACCTGTAGGGTTGGGGAATTAGTAGACTTGGGAATGCACTAGTGAGCGGGATGAACCCACTCATCTAAACCGACTCTGATTGTTAAGGTAGGTATGCATTGGAGTTTTTTTTCTATCTAGAACTAAATAAATTTAGTTCATATTGATAGCCTTCCATTTGAAACAGTAAAACCAGACAGAAATCATAGCAGTTTATCTCAATTCTTACCACGGTCGTGCTCTTCCCTGTATGAAATAGATATAATAATTACCACATGCACAAGACAATATGTGAGCATGCTCTTATATGCGGTCATCGGTGTTAAGCACCACGAGGGACTATTTTTCATGGAATTATACGACGTGCTATATCAGACTAGGTTACAAGCCTAGCTGGAGGTCTCGTAATACCTCGTGTCAAGCACAAAATCTCAAATTCTCCTTAGGTCGATTCAGTTTTGATGCCCCGGATACCGTTTTGAGGAAACCATTGTGCACAAGTTGTCCATGACCATGCAAATGCGAGAACAGTTTAACATATGAAACATATTTGTATAGTGTGGACCGTATTAAGCAGTATTATCATATTTTCCCAACTCATGCAACAAATCATTTTCCCCAAATCCGTACTTTCGATTGGGAATCACGTAGGCACTAATTTCCCCGAGGCATCATATACCGCAACCAACATTTTATTTTATTTTATAGATCATAAAATTGTCTATCTTTTTTCTAGAACCTTACCTTTTTGCTTTTTGATGTAAAACTTATATTTTTAGAGTAGTTTACTCTAAATTGATACAGTTATCCCGAGTCCTTGATCTTAGTAATTTTGTATGCATTTAACTTGGCATCGTCGATTTGAATAAGTTCGAGGCAAACTAAATTTTATTTGCGAGAAGGAGTAGGAAAGAAGGTGCCGAACCTTGCACCCACCAAGTATTTGATCGTACCGAGGGTCGGAGAGCTTCACAACGTTTAAGCTTCAGTTATGGGAGCTCATGCAATGGCACCAACATTTTATCAGAATTTTTTCTTTAATCCTCCGTTTCGAAATGCCTAGAACGAATGCAGAAATTGACGCAAAAATACATTCATCAAAACCAAGCAACAAAAACTCAGAAAAACCATACAGCAGTTCGATCCCATCGAAGGGACTCTTATACAGATCTCACTCACCGAGACACAGCCTATTGCATCTACGACTTAGTCCAATAGAAGTCGTTCCATTAGTTGGATCGATTCTCGTAACATTCGTCCAAATCGATTTATTCGATGCCACAAAGTGTTATCTTAAGCCAAGCTCAGCGGTCGAGTCAGACTAGCCATCTAAGTTTCCGACTGAGTCTGACTCACTATAAGCATATAACTTAGTCCGTCTCCTATCGAGATGGGACTCTACATAATATACCACTAAGAAAAAGTTTTATCCTGAAATTTAAGAACAAGGGTCTGACCTTAAGTTAGGTGAACAATGAAGGGTACTTCTCATTCATCTCTGCCTCCATCTCCCATGTCGATTCTTCAACTGAATGGTTTTGCCAAAGCACGCGAACCAAAGACATCGACTGATTTCGCAAGGTCTTTTTCTTTCGGTCCAAAATTTGAATAGGCTCCTCCGAGTAAGACAAGTCTGCACGTAGCTCCAATTGATCGAAGCTAAAAACGTGACTTGGATCGTGCACATATTTTCAAAGTTATAAAACATGGAAAATATCATGCACTTCAGCCAAGACAGGTGGTAGTGTGATCCGATAAGCAACAGCTGCGACTCGCTCAAGGATCTCGAAAGGGCCTACAAATCTCGGTCTCAATTTGCCTTTAACACCGAATTGCATCACGCCACGTATGGGCGTTACTTTGAAAAATACATGGTTCCCGACTAGAAATTCTAGCGGTCGCTGAAGAAGATCTGCGTAGCTCTTTTATCGACTTTGTGCGATGCAAAGTCTGTCACGAATCAAGCGAACCTTTTCGACGACCTGCTCCACCAGTTTCGATTCGAGCACTTGCACTCTCCGACTTCATCCCAGCATATCGGAGATCGACACTTCCTCATGTAGAGCGCTTCATATGGAGCCATCTGAATGCTCGACTGATAACTATTGTTATACGTAAACTTTATAAGCGACAAATGCGTATCCCAACTAGTCTTTAGATCGATCGCACACAGACGCAACATATCCTCTAAGATTTGATTCACCCTCTCCGTCTGACCGTCTTTCTGGGGGTGATATGCAGTACTAAAATTTAGTTTGGTCCCCAATGCAGCTTGCAAGCTCGTCCAGAAATACAATAGGAATTGCCCATCTTTGTCCAAAACTATTATGACCGGTACCTCGTGCAGTCGAACAATCACGTCGATATAGATTTGTGCTAACCGATCGACGCTCCATGCTACTTTGATTGCGATGAAGTGAGCCAACTTGGTCAATCTATCAACAATGACCCAAATCGCATCATTTTCCGCAGCATCTTCGGAAATCCCACAATAAAATTCGTCGAGATATTGTCCCACTTCCACTCGGGAATGGCAAGATTCTGCAGCTCTCTGCCTGGCCTTTGGTGTTTCACTTTCACTTGCTGACACACCATGCACTGTGAAATAAAAGTAGCCATGTCTTCATGTCGTGCTACCAAAGGTTTATGCGCAAGTCCTTGTACATCTTGGTGCTCCCAAGATGTAACGAGTACTTCGCATAATACGCCTTCATCAGAATTTCTTTTCTGAGTTCGGCAGTTTAAGGAATGCAGAGCCTTCCTTTTAGTTGCAACATCCTGTCTCCGTCTCCATCATCCGCAAAGTCAGTCGCCCTTCCTATTAAAATCAGCTCACACATCTTCTTCAACAATGAATCGTCCATCTGTGCGGTCTTTATTTTTCTAAGCAGGCTCAACCTAAGCTTCAACTGAGCCAGGTACAGATATTGATACTCAATTCTGAGTTTGATACCCATCGCTTCAAGGTCTCGCTGTATCTCATTATTTAGGGCCAGTGATCCCATAAGCATTCTTCTCAGCACGTCTGCTACGTAACTGTACTGATACGAGCCTGCGAATATGACTAAACCCTTAGAAATCTCAATCCACTCTGCCTTGAAAATTCTTTTAGAAATTTCTCTACCGTCTTTGAAACTTCGTATTCGTTCACGATTATTCTTCCTTTCCTTCCCGTACTATTGATTCTCGTCACTTCCTATTCCGAGGTGACGAATGATCATGATGTCTAGAATTTTTTAGAAATTCTTAAGTTGTAGTATAATATTGCCTGATTATTGAGTTTTGGTTGTTTATAGATATGAGGGATTATAGATGCCATATGCCCTAGATGTCTGTTGGTAGAACTGTTAGCAACTAGTTAGAAGGTTATAAGGTTTTAGTGACCTTTGTTTCGAGGGAGTAGTGTGACCAAAGGTGGGTAGAAGTCCTCGAGGTTTCATAGTTACAAAATGGCTAGGAGAATGATATAAGCTATTTGAGGAATTAATTTTTTTTAAGGAGATTAAGGTAAAAGTGGGCTTACTTTTGAATATTAAGGAATAGTTATGAATTAGAATTTCGAGGACGAAATTATTTTTAAGGTGGGTAGATTTGTAACTCATCTTCCCAAAAATTTTTTGAAATATTTTTTTCATTTATTTGATTTAAATGGTGATTTTTAGAATTTTATAAATAATTATTTAGTTAATTATTACGGTAGATGACTTTAGCCATGGTTGAGTTTTGAAGTACAAGACGACTAGGAATCATGGCACGGATAGCATAGTCGTATGCCTTGACTAGTGCATTAGCCATACCAGAGAAGACCCAGCCATAAGTGTGTCCTAACTAGGAAAACCAGGCCAAGTTACGACCTAACCCCTATAGATGATTTAAGTATTTATTAATTAGATTATTAACTTTTAGAAGACCCGGTTTGTACCAAACCAGTCCGGACTTAACCCGAACCGAGCCCAAGTCTATGTAGCCTTATAGTGCGTCCATAGACGTCCATGTCAATATAATTTTTAGGTGTGTATGCCATATTTTGTCTTATTGCTCTGTTAAATATATTTTATAAATAATGGTTATATATGTATAGTAAAGACATCGATATTATTTGATATAAGTGATAATTGTTTAAAATAGGATAATTACTTTCCTAGTTACCCTCATGCATTCCAGGAACTTTAGACTGTATATATTTTGTATAGACCCCTATTATAAATTGTCCTTATTGGTTATCATTACTATTGTTATTAGATTTAATAATAAAAATTATCTATTATTATTATTGGTCATTTTTGTTCATTATCAAATAAATTTTCATATATAAAGTCATGTGTCTCTAAATATATTCTATACTAGTTAGATATGATATTGAGAATTTATTTAGGGTTTATGGAAGTACATTATATATATATATATATATATATATATATATATATATATATATATATATATATATATATATATATATATATATTGTGAGTGAAACATTCATGAACTAAGTCATATAAACTCATTCAACCAAATGAGAGCTTGGAACTTAACTTGCCACGCACCAGTACAAAGTGTAATGTACTGATCCTCGCTCTCCACGCAGGTACCCCGAACCACGAAGGGCGTGCCACCTAAAATCTCGAGGCAGCATGGACACTTTTGAAGCCTCGTCCATATAAAGGCTTGTTTCTGAATTCCTTTTGAAGACTTCGCATTCAGTACAAAAAAGAAGACCAATGGCGGCTCGGCTTCCCTCGATCGCAGGTGGAAATGTGTAATGGTTTTTGCTTATAAAAAGGGATGTAATGTATGGAACGACTATCTCATCGGCGTTCATTTTGTAAGTCGAGTCATGTTGTAGCCCGTGCGACAATGATTGTAAAAGAGTCTATGTAATATATATATATATATTAAATAAGTGAAAAAAAGAAAGCAAAAGAATTAAATTAAGTAAACAAATAAAATGGAATTATAATAAAAGTCCCACGGGTTACTATTCATTGATCAGTAACCCAAACCGAACGAAACCCGACCCCCCTCGACTTAGTATATAGAGATCGAGAGAGTTGGAGAGGGAAGAACAAAAACCCTAACCCGACTCCAACTCCTCCAGCGCTGACCCTGGCCTTGGCACAATCGCACGCCACCACGGGGACGTCGGCCGGTCAGGTCCATCGCGGACAGCGCGCACAGGCGCGGGCAAGAACAACAGCAGCGAGCAGCAGATGTGCAACTTCGTCACGAGAATTCTTCGTGCACGATCGATCATTCGACGTGCCATTTATTCCGGTACATACCTAACCTAACCCTCTTTGTCTTCAAGTAGATATATTTATTTAGCGATGTACGCATTGTAAATCGAGTTCCAAAACTCAGAAAAACTCGATCTTCGTAGATAGCAGAATAAAACCCAAACCATTAAATCTCCTATTTTGGAAGGGGATTCTAGAACAGGATAATAGGAATTTTAGAAAACTACCTAAAAAACCTTCTAGACAACTTAACCAAGATGGAGACCCCATTATTAGTTTTATTCTAGTTGTTTTCATAGTAATATATTTTAGTTTGAAAATAACAAAAAATAGTTTTCTAAAATAGTGAATTTTAATAAAAACTTTCGATACGACGTGCGTCCCACCAAACCGGGCAACGTGGTCACGAACCAAAAGCATCGAAAGGTGCGTATCGACTTCGTGGACGTGTGGGCTTTGACGGAATTCAAATTGGTTGCGTGTGCACGACGAATTTGATGCGTACCCGTCAAAATTCACCGTATCGACCTCTTTGAAGATTTTCCAATTACTTTGTGCACGTTCGACAGATCGAGACGAAACTTGTGCCAACATGACCGTATCATTTTTCTATTCTGAGACAGTTGATCGGATCGCCATTTTGTGGGCCCTACGATCCGACTCAACGGACGATTTTGTGCACGGTCTACCGGAATCCAAAAATGGATATACCGTTGGGTTCGTATCATCAAAACAAATCTTTGGACATGTAGTTTGATGAATTTAGAGACCATTGACTCTGACATGCTTTTCGGTGCGGATCCAACGACGGATACTGTTTTGATCCGAAATTATCGTTTTGTCCCTGTGTCCAGAATTGGACTTAAGGACAGGAAATCCTAGCTAATATGACTAATCTAGAAATGTTGGTAACATCTATTACAGATTCTGGAGGCAGTTGTGAGACTTGGACTTTCTGACTTGTTGATTGGCGATATATTGTTGCTTCTCCGTGCAACCCTCAGGCAAGTATACCTTGCCGAACATATACAATATTTATATTATTTTTCTCTTTCTCTATTGTATTTCTTTTCATTTTGTCACATGATTTCCATATTGTGATTGGTTTGTCCTTGATTGTTTTACTTGTTCTAGATTACGTGCACGTATAGGATATTCGACATTGCTTGATTATTGGTCTTTTCGTGTTACCTTGTCTCGTGATTGAGTTGTCAGTTTCTATATCATGTTCTTGACTTGACCCTTCTTGATTGAGATTATCTTGTATTGTACTACAGTTGAGACATACTATAGATTAGGAGTATCTTGCATTGTACTACGACCTATAGCATATATTGATTGATTGGTTGACTTGACTTGCGATACTATAAATTGGGAGTATCTTGTATTGTACTATGATTTATAGGAGTCTACTTGACCTTGTATCCTTTAGGAGAGGAGATCGATACTAGAATTAGCTAATCTTGACCAAGAGTATCCTGCTTTGTACGTCAATTAAAACACTATAGATTGGGAGTATCTTGTATTGTACTACAAGCCATAGGAGTTTTGATTGATAGTTAGCCAAGTCTAGTATTACATTTCCATACGACTCGTCGTCCTTAGATGTTCTTCTTGCATTGTTCTTATCCTCCATACATGTTATTTACTGTCATATTAGTAGGCATGTTTTATGTATCTTGCTAGTCCTCTGAGGACCTGATGATCTCTTCAGGTAGCTGGTTGTACGGAGTTAGCTAGCTGAGCAGGTGGTAGTCGATTACATCTGCATGATTCAGGTATTTTGTCAGTATTATTGATTTACTATCTTTCTCGTACTTTTATGATATATCATGCTTGTCAGCTTAGCTTTATAGACTCATATTATTCTTGGAGTCTAATCGGACATATATGCTAGTGGGCTGCAGACCACAACCCATACTTGTTCATTCTTGTCTTATATATTCTTGTGGATTGAGATATACTGTAGATTACCATATTAGCCATGATACCATGATCTTGACAGCTTATACGTACTCAAGTCGGGCTGGAGTCCGCTTGATACGTAGCTGGCTTGCTCATGCTCTCGCGTCCCGAAAAACGGGTGCGGGTCGTAAAAAGTTTTTGTGGTGGCCCATGCAGGTCAGAGCATATCGTATCAGTTACGTAACTGTACTGATACGAGTCTGCGAATATGACTAAACCCTTAGAAATCTCAATCCACTCTTCTTTGAAAATTCTCTTAGAAATTTTTCTATCGTCTTTGAAATTTCGTATTCATTCTCGATTATTCTTCTTTGCCTTCCCGTACCATTGATTTTCGTCCCTTCCTATTCCGAGGTAACGAATGATCGTGTTGTCTAGAATTCATCAGAAATTCTTAAGTTATAGTATAATATTGCCTGATTATTGAGTTTTGGTTGTTTATAGATATGGGGGATTATAGATGCCATGTGCCCTAGATGTCTGTTGGTAGAACTGTTAGCAACTAGTTAGAAGGTTATAAGGTTTTAGTGACCTATATTTCGAGGAAGTAGTGTGACCAAAGATGGGTAGAAGTCCTCGAGGTTTCGTAGTTACAAAATGGCTAGGAGAATGATATAAGCTATTTGAGGAATTAAAAAAAAATTTAAGGAGATTAAGGTAAAAGTGGGCTTACTTTTGAATATTAAGGAATAGTTATGAATTAGAATTTCGAGGACAAAATTATTTTTAAGGTGGGTAGATTTGTAACTCCACTTCCCGAATTTTTTTTGAATTTTTATTTATTTATTTGAACAATAACCCAAACCGAACGAAACCCGACCCCCCTCGACTTAGTATATAGAGATCGAGAGAGTTTGAGAGGGAAGAACAAAAACCCTAACCAGACTCCAACTCCTCCAGCGTCGACCCTTGCCTT
This sequence comes from Iris pallida, assembly GCA_029216955.1. Taxonomy (NCBI): domain Eukaryota; kingdom Viridiplantae; phylum Streptophyta; class Magnoliopsida; order Asparagales; family Iridaceae; genus Iris; species Iris pallida. Next base: position 18,126,971 of record JANAVB010016599.1, on the reverse strand, counting down.
GGCGCAACCGCGCGCCACCACAGGGCCGCCGGCCGGCCAGGTCCACCGCGGACAGCGCGCACAGGTACAGGCAAGAACAACAGCAGCGAGCAGCGGATGTGCAACTTCGTCGCAAGAATTCTTCGTGCACGATCGATCATTCGATGAGCCTTTTCTTTCGGTACATACCTAACCTAACCCTCTTTGTCTTCCTTCAAGTAGATGTATTTATTTAGCGATGTACGCATTATAAATCGAGTTCCAAAACTCAGAAAAACCCGATCTTCGTAGATAGCAAAACAAAACCCAAACCATTCAATCTTCTGTTTTTGAAGGGGGTTCTAGAACAGGATAATATGAACTTTAGGAAACTACCTAAAAAAACTTTTAGACAACTTAACCGAGATGGAGACCCCATTATTAGTTTTAATTCTAGTTGTTTTCACAGCAATATATTTTAGTTTAAAAATCACGAAAAACAGTTTTCTAAAATAGTGAATTTCAATAAAAACTCCCGATATGACGTGCGTCCCGCTAAACTGGGCAACGTGGTCACGAACCGAAAGTATCGAAAGATGTGTATCGGCTTCGTGGATGTGTGGGATTTGATGGAATTTAAATTGGTTGCGTGTGCACGACGAATTTGATGCGTACCCGTCGAAATTTACCGTATCGTCCTCTTTGCAAAATTTTCAATTATTTTGTGCATGTTCGTCAGATCGTGACGAAACTTGTGCCAACAGGGCCGTATTTTTTTATTCCTGTATGCCAAGTTTGGTTCGATTCTGAGACAGTTGATCGGATCTCCGTTTTGTGGGCCCCACGATCCGACTCAACGGGCGATTTTGTGCACGGCCCACCGGAATCCAAAACTGGACATACCGTTGGGTTCGTATCATCAAAAACATTCGTAGACATATAGTTTGACGACTTTAGAGACCATTGACTCTGGCACGCTTTTCGGTGCAAAGCGGGTCCAACATGGACACCGTTTTGACCCGAAATTACCGTTTTGCTCCTGTGTCAAGAATTGGACTTAAGGACAGGCAATTCTAGATAATTTGACTAATCTGAAAATGTTGGTAACATCTATTACAGCTTCTGGAGGCAGTTGTGAGATTTGGACTTTCTGACTTGTTGATTGGCGATATATTGTTGGTTCTCCGTGCAACCCTCAAGCAAGTATACATTGCCAAACATATACAGTGTTTACATTATTTTTCTCTTTCTCTATTGTATTCCTTTTTATATTGTCACGTGATTTCCATATTGTGATTGGTTTGTCCTTGATTGTTTTTCTTGTTCTAGATTACGTGCATGTATAGGATATTCGACATTGCTTGATTATTGGTCTTTTCGTGTTACCTTGTCTCGTGATTGAGTTGTCAGTTTCTATATCTTGTTCTTGACTCGACCCTTCTTGACTGGGAGTATCTTACATTGTACTACAGTTGAGACATACTATAGATTGGGAGTATCTTGCATTGTACTACGACCTATAGCATATATTGATTGATTGGTTGACTTGACTTGCGGTACTATAAATTGGGAGTATCTTGTATTGTACTACGATTTATAGGAGTCTACTTGACCTTGTATCCTTTAGGAGAGGAGATAGATAGTAGAATTGGCTAATCTTGACTGAGAGTATCCTGTTTTGTACGTCAATTGAAACACTATAGATTGAGAGTATCTTGCATTGTACTACTACCATAGGAGTTCTGATTGATAGTTAGTCAAGTCTAGTATTACATTTTCATACGACTCGTCGTCCTTAGATGTTCTTCTTGCAGTGTTCTTATCCTCCATACATGTTATTTACTGTCATATTAGTAGGCATATTTTATGTATCTTGCTAGTCCTCTGAGGACCTGATGATCTCTTCAGGTAGCTGGTTGCACGAAGTTAGCTAGCTGAGCAGGTGGTAGTCGATTACATCTGCATGATTCAGGTATTTTATTAGTGTTATTGATTTACTATCTTTCTCATACTTTTATGATATATCCTGCTTGTCAGCTTAGCTTTATAGACTCATATTATTCTTGGAGTCTAATCGGACATATATGCTAGTGGCCTGAAGACCACGACCCATACTTGTTCATTCTTGTCTTATATATTCTTGTGGATTGAGATATACTGTAGATTACTATATTAGCCATGATACCATGATCTTGACAACTTATACATACTCGAGTCGGGCTGGAGTTCGCTTGATACGTAGCTGGCTTGCTCATACTCTCGCATCCCAAAAAGTGGGTACGGGTCGTGACAAGTAGTGTTGCCAGAGTTTCAACGGAACACGATTGCCTCCAATTCTAGATCATGCGATGGATAGTTCTTCTCGTGCTTCTTCAAATATCTTAAAGCATAGGAGATGACTTTGTCATTCTGCATGAGCACACACCCTAGGCCAGTTCCCGATGTGTCGTTGAATATCTAAAATCCTTCTATTCCATCTGGAATTATAAGGATTGGAGCTGAGAAGAGTCGTTGCTTTAAATCTTGAAACCTGGATTTACAGTCGTCACTCCATTCGAATACGACTCCCTTCTAGGTGAGGCGAGTCAGAGGCGACGCTAATTTGGAAAAGCTTCGTACAAATCTTCCGTAAGCCACGCCCAAGAATCTCTGAATGTCGCTAGCCGAAGTAGGTCATTTCCAATCTACAACCGCTTCAATTTTCTTTGGGTCCACTGCGATACCTTCGACAGAGATTACGTGTCCGAGGAATGTCATGCTACTCATCCAGAACTCGCACTTACTCTATTTTGTGTATAATTTATTTTCATGTAGAGGCTGCAGCACTGTCTTCAATTGCTCTACGTGTTCTTCTCGATTCTTTGAATAGATAAGGATTTCGTCGATGAACACGACTACAAATTTATCGATTTAGGGTCAAAAGACGGTTTATAAAAACAAAAATTATTTTTATTACAAACTTTAAAGAATCATACACGAGTATAATAAATTCTAGGGAAGTACAACTGCAGGAGTCCGGTCTGATTGACAATCGCTTTGTCCCTTTAACGAGGTGATTGTGGATGGAAGCAAGCTTGTCACTGTGTCTCGAAGCTTCTGTTGACGAGGAATCTTCTCTATGGCTCGGCCGTGTAGAAGTATCGACAGAACTTCGATTTCGATTAATAGTTGAAGAACTTGCTCTTGAGAATTGATGATTGCAGAAGATGGAAGTACGATGAGTGCTCAAACTATACCCCTTCTCTCTGTGTCCGTACGTTGGGAGAGTGGAGCTCTATTTATAGAGCTAAGAGATAACCACCTGACAGTTATCCAAAGTACGCACCTTTTTTTGGATAGGTGCCTAAGCCAATAGGCACAATTTTTAAGCAGGACGCCTTTGACATGTGTCACCTATGCGGAATAGGCGACCACCTTCAGTATGTATGGCAGATTAATATGTCAGCAAAGAACTGAATACTTTGAGAAAGGCGCCCAAAGAAGTAGGCGCCTAGAAAAGTTGAGTGCCAAGTAGCAGTAGGCGCCTAAATGGGTCAGGGCACCTCAGAGAGATGGGCGCCTGAATGCATAAGGATCATAGGAGAACAGAACTCTTAAGAAACAATGGGCTCCTAAGAGAGTTAGGCGCCTAAGAGAGACAAATATTTTGAGCGCCTATAAGACCCCCTTCAAAGTTTTCAAACTTGGGCGCCCAAACGTTTGAAATACTTTGAATGATGGCACGCATTAAATGCTTGGTTCATTTCCAACGATGAACCTACTTATGGAGAGGTGTTCTTTTCCAAAATGACTCTTTTTTCCTCCTTTTAAGCTTTCATTAATGATACTCGACTTTTCATGAGGAATGTGAGGCATCGTCAGGATTGGTTTCGACTATAAATATGAGAATGGACTTTTGCACAGCCTTCACCCTTGTTTACTCTCATGGCGTCCAAAGGAAACATGAAGAAGGAGAAAGAGACAAGCGCCGACGTCGACGGCAAGGCTCCTGAGGAGAAGCCTAATGTTGTGCCTACGGCTTACTTGTTGGAGGCTGACTCGTTTCTGAGAGCGGGGAATCTCCTAGATTGCTTTGGCCTGACCCCAAAAGTCTTCGATCACTCGAGTGGCAGGCCATCGTCTTCCTCTGAAAAGCATGGTGATTTGGAACAGATAGAGGAATTACGTCGTTTGATGCATCGTTCGAGGACTCACAACATGGAAGAATTGGGTGCCGTTTTACGTCAAATCGATGACGAAGAGAAGATGTGATGTAATATGAGGGCGCCTCATTTATCTCTCTCTTTCTCTGAATGTCCTTGGCGCCAACTTATCTGTAGGGCCCTGTTTTATAAAATAAAAAGTTTGTTTTATCTTATTTCTGGCACCTTTTTAATTTTGTTGTGTGACTGTTGACACAAACATGCGCCCAAACTTTATTTGTTCTAGTAGATAGCGCCAAAATTTGACTGATTCATTGTCTAGTCTTTTCTACAAGACACGTGGCAATTCATGTGTGATTTCAAATCTTTTGTATTTTATCTTTTCCGAAATATGTGCCTAGGGAAGCGGCATGCCGTTTCAGCTTCAATTACTTATAAATGGCTACAAGGCGAGAAAGAAAGAATCTACTGTACTCTTATTTGCCAAACTCCTCTGCTATCTTTCTTCTCCGACGATGCCTCTCCGCAGGATCTTGGCTGTCGAGAAGGATCAGGTGCTTATTGTCACGTCCAGATTTTGTAGAATCGATAGTCGTCCTCCAGGCATGATGCCGTACGAACCTAAGTTACGATCGCACAAGGCATAGTCATAAGGTTATAAGAAACACAACATCAAGTTAGAGTACGCAGATAAATTGATTGGCACATTTATAATAGAAGTAAACTTTTCATTAATAATAAAACTTTATTTACATTACTCCTTTACAATCAGTGCCGTACCGGCTTACAACATGACTCAACTTACAAAACGGATGCTGATGAGATAGTCGTTCCATACATTACATCCCTTTTTACAAGCAAAATATAGCACTTTACACCTGCTATTGAGGGAAGTCGAGTCGTCATTTTTTCTTTCTTTTGGACTGAGTGCAGGGTCTTCAAAAGGATTTCCAGAAACAAGCCTTCAACTCACGAACGAGGCTTCAAAAGTATTTACGCCGCCTTGAGCTTTAAGTGGCACGCCCTTCGTGGTTCGGAGTAGCTGCGTGGAGAGCGAGGATCAGTACATTACACTTTGTACTGGTGTGTGGCTATTTAAGTTCCAAGCTCTCATTTGGTTGAAGAGTTTATATGACTTAGTTTATGAATGTTTCTAACCATCTTCAAAAATTTGGACAAGCATAATGAAATTCACGTTGGAACTCACCCACGGCGGATCGCATCGTGCATTAAGAGACTTACCATGTTATTTCCTATCAATTGTTATCATTTTCATACCAAGTGCAATACTACGTATGATTGGTCACTGGCTCCCAGAGCCATCGTGGACTCCTTTAGCTTTTGTTAGTCGGGGCCCTTTCAGTATGAGTAGCGAACCCCGCTACAAGTCTCCGCCTAACCTGTGTCCATCATAGCTATATACTTATTTTTTTTCTTGGCCGCAACTGTAATGCATGTTGTTCGTATTACGTATCTTGGTATACGTGTACGTATTTTGATTCGTATTGTATGTCTCCATGCTTGGTTTATTTGGCATTTTTATTGCTTGGTTCACCTTGGGATTGGTTCGGCTAGGCTTGGGTTTGCTTATTTGGTTCATCATAAACCAAGTGGACCGAACCAACTCCCACCTACCACCCCACTCCTCCCTTTATTAGCCGCCCAACTCTCTCTCTTCATTACTCTTCTTTATTTACTTCTTCTTCTCCACCATCACTACTTCACCTACCAGAAAGAGAGCTAGGCAAGTGTAACTTGCTTCACGAAGGAACTCCCATTTTGTTGTTCCATTTTATTCTCCTCAAGATCCTAAGCCTCTTCTGTACTTAGTGTTTTCAAATTCCATGGCTCATTCTACGTAGATCTAAGTTTCTAGTATTTTCGATCTTCTTGGTTTTGATATACTAAAATAACTTGTTTTCAAAAACTAAGAGTTCCATGTAGTAGGCCTCATGATTTTGCACAAGTTTGGTTTTGGGATGGCCGGATTTTACCAAGTCCTGGCCGAGATGGAGTTCCTGAGCTTTTACGCATGTTTGCTTGGGCCATGGGGAGAAGATGAAGTTTTACGCACATGTTCTAACGTGTTAGCGTAGTGTTTAGCCCTTACGCCCACGTTTTACGTGTCAGCGTGTTATATCAGTCTTTTACGCACACGTTTTACGTGCCAGCGTTTATTGTAGCCTTTTACGCTCACGTCTTAATGTGCCTGCGCAGTACCCCTTTTACGCTCACACATTGCGTGTAAGCGTATCCCGCTCTATGCTGAGTTTATCAATTTTACGCTCGGGGCCCTCCCGCTAGCGTAAAATCATGCTCGCGTAGACGTGGGCTCGCGTAAGTTTTACTAGTGTAAATTTCTAGCTCAAGCAGACCTTCACGAGCGTAAAGTTGCCCGAGTTTTTCTCGCGTAAAGTTTTACTCGCGTAAAATCTGCTCGAGAGTTCGCGCGCGTAAAATTTTACACGCATACAATCTGGCTAGCGTAAATCCCAGCCGTATGCTCCCTTGCTTGCGTAGAGCTTGCTAGCGTAAAGCTCACGCGTAAAGTTTCACTAGTGTAATCGGTGGTATGCGCGTAGAAACTTGAGTTCCTATGGCATACACCTTTACCATATATATATCTATTTTTACGCCCATTTTATATCCTTACGCCTTTTGTCATGAACCTAATAATCACAAATTTATTTAATATATTTGGAAATGATAATTGAACATGGTATGGTCCTGGCATGATTATCTCGAATTGATGTTGCGACGGCTAACATGACATGACACGACCTGACAAGAATGATTGACCTGGACACCGTGGACGATTGTGTTTGTACATATAAACAAGTACTGTCTTGCATCATGTCTAGAATAGGGATCCCTGAGTACCACGGTCAGGGATACCTACTAAAATTGAATAAGGCTAATCAACTAGAATAATTCAGTAGACATAAAGAGATTCCCAGCTACAGGCAATCCCGTTATCTAGGCGCATTAAGTGGACTTATAGCCTACCGACGAGTAGGGCACATTTCCAGCACAAAGTCATGTGGTGCACCATTAATAAACATGCATTCGACCTGGATAATCGGATGGTCTGTAGGGCTTGTGGCTGTTGGGATAATCTCATTGCATCTTGCTAGTAACTAGGCCTGTGATAACCCTAGTTAGTTAATGTATCAAACCGTACTCATTGCTTGGCCGTGATTGATTGGATGGAGTCTAACCCTGTCTAGTTGTCATGATCCTGTACAAGATTGTATCATGACCTGAATTCTTGTATCGATAAATGTTGAGATACCAAGTTCTGTTCAGATGAAGGGTTACAACCCTGGTCCTTGTTTGGTTTAAGGGTTGTAACTTGGCTATCTGAATATTTCTATGGTTATCTTATCATATATCGTCCTGATTATGTGTGCTTATCTTAACAATAAGGATCAGGGGTCCTATTCTGTTCAGGCGAAGGGTTACAACCCCGGTCCTTTTTTGGTTTAAGGGTTGTAACCTGGCTCCCGGAGCAGTTCTGTGTCATCTCTTCGTTTATTGTCTTATTTCTCTCCAAGCCATGCTCGTCTTGTTTTACCTTGCTCCAATAACATGATTATTTATACCAGCCTTTCCGATAAAGATCAGGGGCAAGGTTCTGTTCAGGCGAAGGGTTACAACTCCGGTCCTTGTTTGGTTTAAGAGTTGTAACCTGGCTTCCGGAGCAGTTCCTTATCCTCTCTTCGTTTATTGTTTTATTTTACCCTATGCCAAGACTAATCCTGTTTTACTTACCAATAGTATTTGAGACGGGTTCCTATTCAGGTGAAGGGCTGCAACCCCGGTCCTTGTTTGGTTTAAGGGTTGTGACCTGGCTACTTGAATGGTTTCTTCGTACTCAGTTTACTGTTGTTATCTCTATTATTATCAGTTCTTTATTTATTATTTTTCTTTAATACTCTATTATGATATGCTGGTTTTTGTTCCAAAGTGAAGCCTCCTTTGTGGCACTTTCTCTTTCTGGTGTCTGATCCAGCTGGTTTTGTGTGGCCAGATATCGAAGCAGCTCCAGAGGTTCTACCTACCTTCCAGCCAGATGGTGGCCACCAGGCGTAATCCTGGAAACGAGTGGGTTTCTTTTGTTCTTCCACTTCATTGTAAAATTATTCTTTTAAGGCGTTTAGCCGACTAGCATGTGTTAGCTCAGTTGCACCTTTATTTACTATCTGCCTACGGGCTATAACATGATTGACAAATCCTAGGGTTGATCATGTATGTCTAAACTCTTGTTAGTCTTAATATTTTATACGACTAGCTTCATGATCATCCAATGTATAATGTATGGGACGTCTTGCTATTATATATTTGGTGCTCTGACATCTTGTAACTATTATTGTTTGCTTGTGATTGAGATACTAGGCATGTTCATGACCATAGGAGACTGATAGATTGTAGTTAAACCCTCATGTATCTAGACAGCCGTGACCGTATAGTGAGGTGGGTTGCACTTCAATATACGTAGCTGGCTATGTATGCCCCCGCTCTCCAGTATTCTGGTTCTAGGGCGTTACAGCAATGGTCCTGTGGCCCCGGGTTGTCGTGCGGGGAAACACTCACCTTGTCGACAACTTATCCATGACCGTGCAAAGACAAATTTTTAGTTATTAAGATATAGCCTCAATCTCTTTGAAAACTTGATTATTTTATCGTGTCTGTGCCATTGCATTTATTCATTCATAAGCAACAACATTATCGATTTACTTAAGAAGGGGTTAAGAAGAGAAGGGTCAGCCAGTCACCTTGAGTTTTGCTTGAGGCGAGAGACTTGTTGGCCGCGCTAGACGTCGCCTATGCGATTACCTGAAATCGCACAAGCAACTGATTAGAACACTACATTATTTAAGAAGTTCGATAAGAAATGCAAGTTCGAAATGCAAGCCATGAAAACCATCGAAAATATTCACGAAAACGCATTCCAAAAACCAAAACCAACACAAGCGGCGTAAAAAAACAGAGCAATGGGAGGTCTCTGTCGACTCAGCCGCAGAGTCAATCCTTGAGACGTAACCCGCTGAATATGGGACTTGGTTCCGAAGAAGCCATTCCATAACGAAGAATGGATCTTAATTCAACCGTTCCCGTTCAACCGATTCGATCGATCCCGACCTATTGGTTCCGACCGAATCGATAGCTACAGTGTTCCTTTCGCATGTACCCTGTGGACGGAGAACGAGAAACGATGTAGGGACGGGGCACTACACCATAACCAACTAAGAAAAAGTTTCATCCTTGAAACTTAAGAAAAGAACCTACCACTAGAAAAATAGGGAACAAAACTTTTCCCTCATCTCTGACTCTAGTTCCTAGGTCGACTCCTCGACCGCATGGTCCTTTCAGAGCACTCGAATGAGTGGAATAGCGCGGTTACAAAGAAGTTTATCTTTACGCTCCAAGATTTGCACATTCTCTTTGACATATAACAAATCTGCCTTCAGATCTAGCTAACCCAAATCCACCACATGGCTCAGATCGTGTATGTACTTTCGCAACTGTGAGACATGGAAGACATTGTGTACATCCGACAAGGTAGGCGGCAAAGCGATTTGGTAAGTTACTGGGGCGACTCGTTTCAATATCTCGAACGGACCAACAAATCTTGGGCTCAGCTTCCCTTTCGCGTCGAATCTGGTAACTCCATGCATGGACATTACTTTCAGGAATACATGGTCGCCTTCCGAGAACTCGAAGGGGCATCGGTGTATGTCGGCATAACCCTTTTGTCGGCTTTGTGCTATTCTCAATCTCTTCCATATCAACTTGACCTTCTGTACAGTCTGCTCCACCAGTTTCGGGCCAAGTATCTGCCGTTTCTCGACTTCATCCCAGCAAATGGGCGATCTGCATTTTCGGCCGTACAAAGCTTCATACTGCGCCATTTGGATGCTGGATTGATAGTTGTTGTTGTATGAAAACTCGGCCAATGGTAGATGAACGTCCCAGCTTGACTTCAAGTCGATCATACAGAGTCTTAACATGTCTTCGAGAATCTGGTTCACCCGCTCTGTTTGGCCGTCAATCTGAAGATGATAAGCTGAGCTAAACTTCAACTTGGTCCCCAACGTTGAATGAAGACTATCCCAGAAGCGTGCCACGAACCGTCCATCCCGATCAGAGACGATAGACACTGGGACCCCGTACAGCCAAACTATTTTATCAAGGTATATCTGAGCAAGGCGGTCGACGCTCTAAGTAACTTTAATGGCTATGAAGTGCGCTGACTTGGTTAGTCGATCGACGATGACCCAGACGGTGTCATTTTCCTACGATGTCCTCGGCAAGCCAATAACAAAGTCCATAGTGACATGATCCCACTTCCACTCTGGAATGACAAGGTTCTGCATCTTTCCGGTCGTTGGTGCTCGACTTTAACTCTCTGACATGCCATATACTTCGGCACAAAGAGAGCTACGTCCCTCTTCAAGTCGTGCCACCAAAAGACAATGCGGAGGTCCTTATACATCTTGGTGCTACCAGGATGAAAGGAATATTTTGCATAATGTGCCTCTGACATTATCTCTTTTCTAAGTTTTGCGTCATCCGAACGTATAGCCGTCCCTTCACTCGCAACACTCCCGACTCGTCCTCTGCAAAGTCGGACGCTTTTCCTGTCGATATCAGCTTCCGCATCATCTCCAGGTATGGGTCGTCTCAGACTTGATTTTATCCAATATGCTAGGTTCCAGCCGCAGTTGTGCCAGTTTCACGTCTCTCAAACGAACTCGGAGTTCAATGCTCATTCCTTCCAAGTCACACAGCAGTCGACTGTTGATGTATAACGAAGCAAAGTTCTTCCGGCTCAGCGCATCCGCTACAACATTTCCTTTGCTCGACGTATAGTCGATTGATAAGTCGTAGTCTTTGATCAGTTCAAGCCATCGCCACTGTCGCAAATTCAGTTCTTTCAGGGTGAAGAGATACTTAAGGATTTTGTGGTCCGTATAAATCATGCACGCCATGCTATAAAGGTAGTGACGCCACAGCTTCAATGCGAACACAATTGCCGCTAGTTCTAGGTTGTGCGTGGGGTAGTTCTTCTCGTGCAGCTTCAACTGCCAGGAAGCAAAAGATATCACCTTATCCTGCTGCATGAGCACACACCCCAAGCCCTGGCCAGTAGCATCGCTGAAGATTTGAAATCCTTCAGTCCCTTCAGGAAGAGCAAGTATCGGGGCCAAAAAGAGCCGTTGTTTGAGCTCCTGGAAGGAAGCTTCACAGTCGTCTGACCACTCGAATGCGACTCCTTTTTTGGTGAGGCGAGTCAAAAGCGATGCAATCTTCGCGAAGTCCTTCACGAAGAGTCGGTAGTATCCCACTAAGCCTAGGAAGCTTCAAATTTCGCTAACTGATGCGGGCCGTTTCCAATCAGCAACTGCATCGACTTTTTTCAGATCGACTGAGATGCCCGCAACAGAGATGATGTGCCCGAGAAATGAGACGCTACTCAGCCAGAATTTGTACTTGCTCCTCTTTGCATATAACTGATTCTCTCGAAGGGTTTGGAGTACCGTCCGCATGTGTTCTGCATGTTGCGCTCGATCCTCCGAGTAGACAAGGATGCCGTCGATGAAGACTACTACAAATTTGTCAACGAACGGACGAAACACCCGATTCATTAGATCAATAAAGACAACAAGAGCATTTGTCAGACCGAATGGCATTACCAAGAACGCGTAGTGTCCATAGCGAGTGCGGAAGGCAGACTTCGGCATGTCATCTGGCTTGACTTTGAGTTGGTGATAACCTGATCGCAGATCAATCTTCGAAAACACCGTTGCACCTTGGAGCTGGTCAAACAAGTCGTCGATGCGGGGCAGGGGATATTTGTTTCGGACGGTGGCCTTATTCAATTTTTGATAGTCGATGCAGAGCCGCATCGACATCCTTCTATTTCACAAATAGCACGGGCGTACCCCACGGCGAGACACTTGAACGGATAAACCCTTTGTCAAGTAATTCATGTAGTTGTGCCTTCAGTTCTTTTAATTCTGCAGGGGCCATTATGTACGGAGCTTTCGAGATCGGCCGGGTATCAGAAAATGTGTCGATAGTGAACTCGGCATGCCGGGTAGCTCATCCGAAAACACGTCTGGGAATTCTGCCACAACGTTAGTCTGACCTGCATTTGCACCATCATGTCTCATGTCACAAATGGACGCCAAGTAGCCTTCGCATCCGGAATGAAGCAACTTTCGAGCAAAAATTGTCGAGATCACCATGCAGGTCGGCGATGCTTCACCACACGAATAGCAGAATTCGGGCACTCCAGGTATGCGGAAGGTGACATTCTTTTCTGCATAGTCGATGGTAGCGTTACAAGAACCGAGCCAATCCATACCCAGTATGATGTCGAAGTCCTGCATATCTAGAACTATCGCATCAAGACCGATCTTTTGACGCCCAATACATACGATTCCTCCCCCGTAGACTAGATTTGTGAGTAGTGGCACACCCGAAGGTATGCTTACACTAAGATCGAGATCTAACGATATTATAGGAAATTTGTGCTCGACGGCGAAGTCCGCCGATATAAAACTATGCGAAGCGCCTGAATCAAATAACACACGAGCATGTATATTATTAAAATTTAATATACCTGTCACTATCGTGTCGGAGGCGAACGCCTCATCTCGAGTCATGGCATAGATGTGCCCTTAGGCATTAGGATGCCGGTCTTGGTTGTTAGGTTGAGTGGGCTGAGGAGGTCGGGACGCCAGTCCTCGATTTGCTTGACGGTTTTGTTGTGGTGGGACATTGCGATTCAGTCAAGAATTTGGGCAGTTTCGAACGAAGTGACCCTTCTGTCCACAAGCGAAGCAATCTACCTTAGCCGCCATTATTTGGACGCTTTGATGCGTAATTTTTGTCGCCCGTATAGCTAGGACGTTTGTGATTGGACTGGTGCCCAATGTCGGCAGCAACGGAAGGGTATTGGATCTCAAGACGGAGAGCATGATTCAGAGCCTCGCCCATGGTTTTGTATTCCGGAACCATCACATGAGCAGCAATAGAGGGCCGCAGACTCACTTCAAAACGTCGCACACGATACTCCTCTGTGTAGAGAAATGCACCAATAAATTTGGACAATCTGTTGAACTCTGCGGCATACCGTTGCAATGTCAGGTTACCTTGCTTCAACTGCATGAATTCGTTCTCCTTCTGTTGACGAACGGTTGAAGGTAGGTACTCGACTTTGAAGGCTCTACGGAACGTGGCCCAAGAGATCGGTACTGTGTTTTGTCGCGTCGGATCGCTCGCTTGTGCACGACCCACCAGTTCTGCGCGTTCAACCGTAGTTGAAGTTATGCGCAGGAGACTTGCTTTGATTCTTCAATGTCGAGGAGCTCGAAGTGATCTTCTAGCTCTTCCAACCAGTCGATGGCAATAGAAGGGCCTTCGGTGCCGCTGAAGGAAGGCACGCTTTCTTGAATTCTGACACTTCAAAGTTGTATCTTTTCAGTGCCACAGGTTGACGCTTGGGCTCCTCCGGGTCGAATTCGATGGGTTGGACCGTCGGCACGGTGACAATAGGTATAATCGTAGAGTTTTTATTGGCCACAATTGTCTGGACGATCTGCTGCAGAGTATCTAGCTATTTTTGTTGCAGCTTAGTTTGTGCATCGAAGAGGCCTTCGAATTGGGCATGTCATACCTCCATTTGTTGATATCGGTTCTCAGACTGTTTCTGTTGTGCCTCCATTATACGCAGCATCCTTTCGATGGCATTGTTAGAAGCTCTGGCCGGCGAACTGTTCGAGCTGCTAGAAGCGCTATGTTCTTGCTCGGCCGCGGGTTCCGGCACTTCTGCAATACGAAGGCAGACACACCAGTCTCAAACTATTACGGACTCATTGTATGGAACAACTTATCTCCTCGATGCGAGGTCAAAGGTTTGAAACTCTAGACATGAGGCCAAAGGATGTAAAGTCGTTCTCTGATACCATTATGTCACGCCCCGATTTCGTAGAATTGATAGTCGTCCCCCGGGCGTGATACCATGTGAACCTAAGTTGCGATCGCACAAGGAATAGTCATAAGGTTATCCGAAACACAACATCAAGTTAGACTACGCAGAGAAATTGATTGACACATTTGTAATAGAAGTAAACTTTTCATTGATAATAAAACTTCATTTACATGACTCCTTTACAATCAGTGCAGCGCGGGCTTACAACATGACTCAACTTACAAAATGGATGTTGATGAGATAGTCGTTCCATACATTACATCCCTTTTTACAAATAAAACATAACACTTTTCACCTGCTATTGAGGAAAATCGAGTCGTCATATTTTTTTTTCTTTTGGACTGAGTGCAGGATCTTCAAAAGGATTTCCAGAAACAAGCCTTCAACTCACGAACGAGGCTTCCAAAGTATTCATGCCACCTCCTTGAGCTTTAAGTGGCACGTCCTTCGTGGTTCGGGGTACCTGCGTGGAGAGCGAGGATCAGTACATTACACTTTGTACTGGTGCGTGGCTATTTAAGTTCCAAGCTCTTATTTGGTTGAAGAGTTTATATGACTTAGTTTATGAATGTTTTTAACCATCCTAATAAATTTGGACAAGAATATAACAAGCATAATAAAATTCACGTTGGAACTCACCCTTGGCGGACCGTGCCGTGCATTAAGAGACTTACCATGTTCCTCCCTGTCAATTGTTATCATTTTATTACCAAGTGCAATACTACGTATGACTGGTCACTGGCTCCCAGAGCCATCTTGGACTCCTTTAGCTTTTGTTAGTCGGGACCCTTTCAGCGCGAGTAGCAAGTCCCGCTGCAAGTCCCGTCTAACCCGTGCCCAGCACAGCTATATACTTATTTTCTTTCTTGGCCGCAATGGTCCCGTGGCCCCGGGTTACCGTGCGGGGAAACGCTCACCTTGTCGACTAGTTGTCCATGACCGTCCAAAGAAATTTTTTAAGTTATTAAGATATAGCCTACATTCACTTTGAAAACTTGATCATTTTATCGTGTCCGTGCCCTTGTATTTATTCTTTTATTCGTGTCACGACCCGCACCCACTGTGAAGGTACAAGTACGTAATAGCGCCCAGCCTACGCCACAGTGTCGGCAGTAAAATTTTGTTCTAGGTCACTATCTAACCAAAAACTCACGCAATTATATAATATACTTGTCAAAATCTCAACTCCGAACGGAGGACAAGTATAGATATAATGAAATCTCAATCACAGTCTAAGCACGATATGATAACACAGAAGTTTATAACTAATACTAAATAAAAACAATAAAACCAACTACTAAATAATAATAATCTCAAACAATCTCAAAACAAAACAATATCTCAACTTATTACAATTCAAGTTCTAAAACATGAAACTAAACCAAGTATGCTAGCTAGTCTCCCGATCACTCCTGAGTGTCGGGACCAAAGGTAGCTAAGCCATCTCCTGCTCCAAGGCAAGTAGGGCAAATGTCCTCAAGGTAATCATCTGTAATATTTTTAACAGGTCTAGTCAAGACAAGAACGAGTACAACTCATCTAGAAAACCCAAGTAAATGACAGAGAACTATAAAGCAGTTATAGACAGTTTTATTGATGAACATGGTAGTTTATATTCAGGTGATGGTATAGAGAAACAGTTAAGATACAAGGAAAGTAAGGTAACTAAAACAAGAGAAGAATCATAGCGATGAAGACTGTAAAATAAGATTCTAACTGAACTAGAGTAACATGATAAGTCCAGACAGTATATGTAAGACAAGTGTAAATCCTATATAAATCCAATACGAGACGAATCTAATACAAGATGAATCCAATACAAGATGGTTCTAGTCAGTGATCAAGAATTCAGGTGAGACCAGCTATATTCTAACAGTGTGTTTTAAAATACCGAGATCGACATGTAAACGGCTGTAGGTATCAGGCACATCACTCACTGATCAGGCGAGGGATGGCTATGCTTCCAGTAGATTCCAGTTAGGAGATTCCAGATTTGGGGTATGCCTACATGTCGTACTCAATATTTCCCCGCCCCGTAATACAAGTGAATCCAGAATTCGACACGAGAATCGAGATGAGTCCAGCCAAACATGATGATACCCAGCAATGATTTCAGAATGATTCCAGTAATAGAGGCCATACAAGATGGTATGTGTGTCGCATACATGAATCCAAAAATATCAATACGTATTGTAACAGAGAATCACATAAAACTAACTAGAACTGAAGTACAGTAATTGACAGATAAATGAGAGAACTATCAGAGAATGTACTCGCCTGATACTCTGAAAAGAGTAGTATAACATCAGATGTCTGCACCGGAGTCACAATGTCCTAAATAGAGCAATATGGGTTATAATGTGATTAATATAAGATTGAAGTTTACAATACAATCTACATGATTTCTAAGACAATCTAGGTCAAAGTCAAACTTGGTCAACCCTGGGTCAACCAAGTCAACATCTAGTCAAACTAGGTCAACAACAAGGCTATCTAGGTGTTGGCAACTAAAAAATAGTCAAAACCCTATAATAGACCAACTCTTAACTTTCCATATCCTATCAAGTCACCCATAACTCAATACATATATTATAAGCACACAAATCTCAAATACCACATATACATAATATATCTCAAGGTATCTTACATATCTCTATAACATATGTAGGTATTATTGATAACAACTCAAGTTCAATTTCCTATACTCCATAAACTGAGACTAATGCCCACAAGGTAGAACCACAAAAGAAGTATCTGAACATGATAAAGGAGATTGAACCCACACAAGGCCAACCCAACTAATCTGGCCTCAAGCACAATATATAACATATACAAATAGGTTATAGCTAGGCTAGGGTTCTGGTTGTAAGGAACATGTCCAATACTCTGGACACTCAGGTCTGAACACACAAATGTTCAAGACAGTATAAAAAGATATGAAGGCATGAAATTCTGAACATTCTTCGAATGTAGGCAACAAGAGGGATAAACATATAGGGGGATTTGAACTAATTCTAATAGGTGGGACTAAATCAATAGGATATGCACAAACTAGATTTACTTCCTAAAGGGTCTGTATTCGAAGTAAATGACAACACTTAGGTGTACAATGGACAGGCAAAGATGGAGGACAGTACATCAAGGCAAGTCTGGACTCGAACAAGGCTTGGACAATACCAAATATAGGCTAACTCACAATAGTTGACCAAGCCCCATACTAACTCAACTGATACTAAGAATATATGGGATTGAATCCTTGTAAGGAACTGAACCTGAATTTTGGGGACTGATACTAATATGATACTAAGGTTATATGGGACTAAGGACTGAACTGATCTATATTCAACACACATATGTATATATATATATATATATATATATATATATATATATATATATATATATATATATATATATATATATATATATATATATATATATATATATTTCAATGCATACACATACATTAATAAAACTGGGAATCAATATAACATCCACATTCATAGAAATCTCAGGAAAATGTGAATCAAAATCCCCAAAACTCAAGAAACCTGAGAACTATCAGTTAAACGAATGAACCCACTGATTGAAACCAAATTCGAAATCGAAAACCCAAATCAAGGTGTGTCAAGAGTGTACAGGCATGGGGACATGTCCCACGTGTCCAATAGGACACCAACGAGTCCAAGAATCAAGACACGAGGTGTCCAAACCCAAAATCAAAATAGTCCAGGAAACAGCAATCCCCGGTCCTCGTGCACGCATGTCGAGTCATCGTGGACTCGACACAGAGCTCGAAGTGTGTCGAGCTTGTGCAGACGTGTAGAGGGGATATAGGGCTAAGTTCGTGTCACCCTGCATAGTGTCTAGGTTGTGTCGTGTCCTTATTTGAGTCGCGTGTCAGTGCCGAGTTTTGTGCACGTACATAGTGAGCACGGGTCGGTATAAATTCAATGCGGGGCCAATTTCTTCTAATCCGCTCGATGAAATCTCCCCAAATTTTGTGTGCGTGCTGTCAGTGTATGCCCCCTCGTGTCCACCAAAAATCATGTCATATGAAGCCGTGTCGTATCCTGTGTCGACCCCGACTAGCAGGGGAGCCGCACGAGCCCCGTACGGTGTCCAAGCAATAGGTTCGTGTCCGATTTGGACACGAACAACACACGAAAACCAACCCAAACAATTACAAATCCAAACCCTACATATATAGCTACAAATCTATTTAAAAACATTTTGAAAATAACAAATTAAAACTCAAATTGGTATTTTAACAAACACATGCACACTTACATTGACACGTGTCCGATACGGACACCAAATGGACACAGTTTCCTACCAAACTTGAGGGACAGCTAGGGGACACCTAGATCTACACACCCATGCAAAGAAATCAAGTTTAAATGATAGTTTGAGGTGTTTACCTATAGAGTATCAATCACAAAAAAAGCCCCAAATATGATGATTCTCCTTGCATGCCAAAGGCTCCAAATTGTACCAAATCTAAGATTTTTCTCCATGAACAGAAAATAGAGTGGGATTAGGTTCTAATGCAAGAAACTAGACTCAAAAGGGATTAAAATGAAATAGTTATGGATTAGGAAAGAATGACCAATACCTCTCTTTTTTCAAAAGTTATGTTGATACAAAGGAGGCAAGAACTAGGAAGAGAGATTATATAGGGGAATTCCTATGTGGCTGGTCATAAAGGAAGAAATTAGGGTTATAACTAATGAGCTTGGGCCAAGTTTCAATGCTAATGAAATTAATCCATAAGTCAAAAGTCCATGAACCTAATCACTTATTCTCTATATGAAACTTGATTCAAATAAGTCAACTTGAGTCGACTTAAGTTAGATTAGGGTCCCACCATTCTAATCAAGTCACCATAGCTAAAGTCAACATCTAGGTTAGTCTCTATAGTCTCAACTAGCAAGGGTCAAAAATAATAATCATCATTCAAATAATTTACAATAATTTCCAAGAAATCAAAATGACCAAAATACCCCTAGGCCAAAAATGATAAATAAAACATCCTAATCACACGGTTAGGCTCTAGGTCAAGTAGTCTCTAGGGTTTCGCTAGCAGCACATCAAAATCACAAGTCATGACTTAATATAATTTTAAATTTATTAAAAATTACCAAAATTCATAATGTGATATAAATATCAATAAATAAATAATTATAATTACAAAAGTTCAAAATTACTCTCATTTAGAAAACTGGGAGTTACAATTCGCAATAACATTATCGATTTACCTAAGAAGGGGTTGAGAAGAGAAGGGTCAACCACTCACATTGAGTTTTGCTTGAGGCGAGATACTTATTGGCTGCGCTAGACATCGCCTACGCGATTACCTAAAATTGTACAAACAACAGATTAGAACACTGCATTATTCAATAAGTTCGATAGGAAATGCGAGTTCAAAATGCAAGCCATAAAAACCATCGAAAACATTCACGAAAACGCATTCAGAAAACCAAAGCCAAAACCAACACAAGCGGCGTAAAATACAGAGCAACGGGAGGTCTCTCCCGACTCAGCCGCAGAGTCAATCCTTGAGGCACAACCCACTGAATATGGGACTTGGTTCCAAAGAAGCCATTCCTTAACGGGGAATGGATCTTAGTTCAACCGTTCCCGTTCGACCGATTCCATCGATCCCGACCTATCGGTTCCGACCGAATCGATAGCGACAGTGTTTCTTTCGCGCGTACCCCGTGGATGGAGAACGGGGCACGATGTAGGGACGGGGCACTACACTTATGAGCTTCTCTATGCCACCACAACGTGCTGCCGTCCCATCATACACCACTTCGCCGAGTATTGGGCCATTGTGTGCATTATCGATGACCATCGATATATGTGATCTTGACAGTAAGTTTTTAGGAGATGAATACAGTAGCCTTTAATCATGAGCACCGACTTTAAAGAAGGAGGTGCTGGTTTGAGCGTCTAAAGATGCCTAAATATGGGTGCCTATCTACTCATTGAAGACGAGTGCCCCACTTCGAGATGGAGGTGCCTGTGGAAGGAGGGCCCCTGACTTCGAGAAAGAGGGCGCCTATTGAAGACAGGAGTCTTACTTCGAGAAGGGGGTGCCTGTTGAAGGCAAGCGCCTGACTTCGAGAAGGGGCACCTGTTGAAGATGGGCGCCTAACTTTTGAGAAGAAGGTGCATGTTGAATATATTCATCTGATTAATTTGCTAACTTCCTCCCTTTTAATACTTGCAGGGAACCAGTTGGCAAGTTTCCCTAGAATTGGTATCGATAATTTTGGATGTCGTGAAGATGAATTGATCTGACACACACATCAGACAGCTCAGAACTCTCCATATTTCAGAAGGGCCTCCCTCAGATGGTAGGAAGGGCCTTTATACATGGAGAGTTGGATGGTGGAGTGAACTCTAACCCGAGTATTTGGGTAGAAGTGTTCCTTTGATGGCAGAATTAGGAATCGTATCACAAGAGTGAACGTATTCCTACCTTCGGTGGAAGGCCGTCATTCTGCATCCATTTTCTCTCTCGCCTTTCTGAGAGAGAAGACTAGAAGTAATTTCGTTGCCCTGCCTACCATTGAGGGTCGGGACAACAAGGAATTGCGACCAACAACATGACCAGATGACGAAAATCTGAAGATGTAATAAATTTCCATTAGGTCTTTGTTGTTACATTATAATGGAAATCCAAGATGTAATAGATTTCCATTAAAATTTAAACATCATTTTGTAGAGAAAGAGCGAAATAAAGGATAATTTTTGAAAAGAATATTTGTGGTTTTGTGGAGGTACGTCACTGGGACTTTGTATTTTCATACCCACATGGATATTCATAACTTGAACAGTGAGTAGAACTTTTAATGTATATATGAATTTATCATCGAAATAGCATTTATTTGATATATGAACCAAATGAGGAAAGAGTATCATCTGTTTAAGTGTGCTTATCAGAGGTGTTTATGGACGTGAAAAGAACTTATATAAACGATTCATTTTTGCGAGAACACGTAATCAAGAAAATGCTTCCAAAGATAAATTGGCGGAGATAAAGTTTCAGAGGTATGATGGACATGAACTTTATCATGACGATCGGTCATAAGATCCTTTTTAAAGC
Organism: Iris pallida; assembly: GCA_029216955.1. Taxonomy (NCBI): domain Eukaryota; kingdom Viridiplantae; phylum Streptophyta; class Magnoliopsida; order Asparagales; family Iridaceae; genus Iris; species Iris pallida. The sequence continues at coordinate 18,105,757 of JANAVB010016599.1, read as the reverse complement.
AACTGGGCTTTTTAAAAGGGGAAAATGTTTGATGATGGAATATTTGTGTAGTGACTTTCCACGAGAGAGTTTGAATTGTATTCCACTGATGAATTTATTGAAAGACACTTGTTAACCGATGGGTCGATTCACAAGGTGAATAAATTCGATGAATGACTAAACGATCACATCTTTTCAAGGAGAAATCATTTCAGTTCTCAAGACAGACTATTTAATCTTTTTGCCTATAAATAATATGTAACTTTTGAAGATGCTGCCAACACCTGCTCCTTTAGTGCAAATGGCTTCTGAAGATGTACCCAAGGAGACTGACGTCATCTTGGAGACTGAGATTGCCAAGGATACTTGTTCTGACGAGCCTCCGTTGCCCATTCAGAAAGAGGCGGAGGAAGGTTCGACTGCTCCTGGACCAAAATAGGACATTCTTGCTAGATTTGTGCAGCCTGGAAGTACTGCTGAAGAAGAAGCTCTGAGAAAGGATGCCTGCGAACTGTTGGTGTCGTCTGACAATAATATTTTTGAGCTGCTTGCAAATTATGTCTTTAATCAGGAAGGCTCCGGTCCTTGTTCCTCCCCTTCATCTTATGTATCTCCTTCTCTTTTGGCTATGCAATAAAAGAAGTTTTATTTACATTCTCTATTGAAAATACTTTGTTCATGATGTCTCTATATATTCATATATAGTATTTCTTAAGCAATTTTCCATTGATGGGCATCGTAGCCACTTGACCGTCTGTCACGCCCCTGAACCAGAATACTGGAGAGCGGGGACATACATAGCCAGCTACGGAGAGCGGGGACATACATAGTGAAATGGAATCTACCTCACTATACGGTCAGGGCTATCTAGATATATGAGGGTTTAACTACAAGCCAACAGTTCCTTATGGTCATGAACAAGCCTAGTGTCTTAATCTCAAGCAAGCAAGTAAAGTTACAAGATGTAAGATCACCAAATATACAATAGTAAGGCATCCCAAACATTACATATTCAGCTGATCATGAAGCTAATCGTTACAAAATGTGATGACTAGGCGCAAGAGTTTAGTCATACATGATCAACCCTAGGATTTGTCAATCATATTACAGCCCGTAGGTAGATAGTAATAAAGTGCAATCGAGCTAACACGTGCTCGTCGGCTAAACGCCTCAAAAGAATATTTTTACAATAGAGTGGAAGAGCCAAAATAAATCCACTCGTTGACAGGATTCCGTCTAGTGGTCACCATCTGGCTGGAAGGTCGGTAGATCCTCTGGAGCTGCTCCAAAATTTGGCCATACAAAATCAGCTGGGTCAGACCCCAGAAAGAGCAAGTGCCATAAAGGAGGCTTCACTTAAGAACTAAAACCAGTAATTAGCACAAGGATAATAATATATAATAAAAGACATGATATATGGAAAAGCATGACATGATGATATACGATGAGGTAACTATGGCAGTGTATATTATGTTAGAGTGTGTGTGTGTCCTTGTACAGGGTTATAGCTTTAATATTGAGAGGTTAAACCCAGTTTTAGTTCAGCATTTACATACAAAATCTGAAAATAAGCTAACATTTAAACAAGTGTAATATTAATATAATGTAGTTTCAGATTTTAGGGTTTGAAACATCACAACCAAACTCAATGATCCCAACACAACCTAACATGATAGAGATGAAACCCTAACATACTATCCATACATTTAGCTATGTATACAGTTCAATATTACATATTAAATCTAAAATTGAACTAAACATTTGAAATCAATGTAAAAATGTTAACATGTATTCAGTTTCAGGATTTTGGAAAAATTCGAACATCAAACCACCCAATGTTTATCACAACCACAACCTAACATGTAAGAGTATGAAACCTAACATTATATACATTCATACAACAATGTATACAGCTCAAAATATTACATCTAAAAACTACAAATTGAACTAATCACTTAGAATCCAGTATTAAGGGTTAATATGCACACAGTCTCAGATTTGACAATTTCAAACACAAAACTCAACCAATTTTTTTTGAATTGAAATCCTATGTAGAACATACATGTGCAGTGATGTAAACATAACTAATAACATGAAATTTATATTTAATTTACAAATTTAAACTGGAAAAAGCAGAGAACCAGTCTATGATACTGTAGTGTATTAGAAATATTGGAGTTTTGAGAATTTAAACGTCAACAACATATTAATATGTATTTAGATAGGTGGAAAATCAAAGTGTAGCATGCATACGTGTCAGGCAAAGTGTCTGTGTCCACTATATATATATATATATATATATATATATATATATATATATATATATATATATATATATATATATATATATATATATATATATATATATATATATTCTCATGTCCCAATATAAAAATTAAATTCCATATCAAGACCAATATTTAGATTCCATTCAAGATTGCAAAGTAGGTGATTGATGTAATCAAGACAGTTTTATTATTATTATTATTAATATTTAATACAAGAATAATAGCAAGAAGGAAATAACGATAAAATCTGTTTTGCTTATTTGTTTAAAAGAAGGAACCATTTTGAAACCCAGAGCTAAATTATCAATCCAACATAAGGTCTAGCAAAATCATTGATTCATTGTATTATGAAAAATGCATAGCAAGAAGTTACACAAGGTTTAAGTTAAATAATGAGAAACAAAACAAAACAAACAATACTTCTCTTTTTTTTTTGAGAATGACTAAAACAAAAGTAGAGAAAACATGTTCAAGAACATTTAAGGTACAATCTGATAATCATATGCGTCTATCCAAAATCATGGTACTCTAAATCCTCGTCATACTAGTAAGCAAGGCTACGATAATCACAGAGTCCTCGACTTAGGCACATACCTCTAGAATCATGGTATTTAAAATTTTCGCGATGCCGCTAGCTTGGCTGCGAAAACCTTAAATTCTCACACCCGAGAAATATATCCAAGTCAGACTATATGTCCTCACTATGCTGGCTAATGTGACTGTAGAAGACTAGATTCCATAACTTAGATGACCTAGCCCATATAATTTTATCTTGACAAAAATTAAATTAAATCAACAATGGATACCCAAAAATCAAATTTATCAACGAACATCAAGATTCATAAATGAACAAAAATCCATCAAATCATATAAATACAAACTCGGATGCAACAACTAACATCAAGATTCAAAATTCAACAATCATCCATCAAAATCAATAAATACAACTCAAATTCAACAATAATCCATCAAAATCATATTCAACAACAGAAAGTAAAGATAAATCAAATCAAGGGAAGAAGAGTTTTCAAATCGAAGTTAAAATAAGATTCTCAAGGGTCGTCCCAGGAATCTCTCAAGGGATCCTAACTGTGATTGAGTACCTTCAAAAATATATCCTAATCCTACTGCAAGCTGTAGTGGTACTCTAGTCCGAATACCACTACACAAACTCGACCTGCATGGGCCACCACTAAAAACGTGTCACGACCTGCACCCTAGAGTAAGGGAACGAGAAGTGGGTACGTCCAGCCTACGCCGCAGTGTCGGCGGTAGAACGTTGTCCTAGGTCACAATATCTAACAATATAATGCTAAGTAGTTTATACTCTTCGAATGGGGGTGACATAGCAGAATGTAAACTCAATCACATCTAAGGTAGAGCGTAAAGGAAGATAGATAAAACATGAAATCTACAAGAGATACAACAGATAGAAGTCTAAGTGTCTAAGATACACAACCCAGAAAACATCTGAAAGCTCAAATACAGTAATCCAAAGAGTAATACAGCTCAAGACAACTAAAAATAAGTAAGAAAAATCCTAGCTATCTATACAACATCTACTGTGTCTCCTCTAGGCTAGCAGGCAACCTCCAAGCTATCTGTAAAATTTATCAACAGGTCCAGTGAGGACGGGAGCGAGCACAGTACATCTCAACAGATCATAGCAGGAAAGGAAATATAATCATGCTAGAGAATAAAATACAGGAAACTGAAGAATATCATAATGTAAAAGAGAGACTATAAGTAAATATCTATAATATATAGAGAGAGACAGTGCTAGTGATTCAGAGTACAGGATAAACATGTGAATGGCTAGGGACTGATTCATGATTACACTACTTGGAATTGATTCATGATTACACTACTTGGATTTATTCACATGTTTATTTATACTCTCCCATCCCCAATTAATACACAATGATCCATTCAAGTTACGTTAAGATTCATGATTATACTACGTTGTCCATAAAGGGTGATTCATGAATTGATTCGTGAAGGCTCGGTGATCATGAGGGTACATGAGTCACTAGCTAATTCCCGAAGATTCATGATAATAGAAGTATGAGATACGTGATGTAAGTGAAACACACGAGACAAAAGTATCCGATGCTCCCGAGAGGGATAACATCTCATGAAGGGATCCATATAGTACCAATCCGTGTTACCAACGTGTCAGCATCAAGTAAGATAGTCTAAAGCAGGAAATATAATCCTAAACATGATATGAAATGATCAGAGAATGTACTCGCCTGATACCCTGAACAGCTGATATAAAAAGATGGACAATTGGAGTCACAGAGTCCTAGTTATAGCAACATAGGTTATAAAGAGTTCAATTTATATGGTAATTGAAATTATAATACAATCTACATGATTCTAAGTCAATCTAGGTCAAAGTCAACTTTGGTCAACTATAAAGTCAAACTAGGTCAACTCTAGTCAATTGTGGTCAAACTAGCTAGGGTTGGATCAACAATGGTTAACTAGTCTAGGTTAGTCAATTCTAGGTCTAAACAAACTAAGTATATGCAAATCAAGTATCCAAGATAGCTACTAACTTATAGCCTAAGTCACTTGCTAAACCAAACACAAAACTAAACCATAAGCTAAAAAGGCACACAAACTTAGTCATATAATGTATATATATTATTCACATTCACATATTCATATACATAGATATATATATATAGGCACATACATATATATAGAGAGAGAAAGAGATGTAAAAGAGTAAGTGAGTATGTGTGTGTTTGGCATGTGTGAAAGGATATGTGTTAATGTTCTAAAATTTAGTGATAGGTAGGTGTATGTGACATGGGATACATGATGTCAAAGGGTGTATGAATGCATGTGTGTAAAAGGTTATAGGTTAACTCAGTTTATAGAAATGCATACATACATACTAACATTGTATACATGCATACATACATATCATGTATATTACATTACATGATACATACATATATACTTGTATTATATTATACTTACATTCATGCATATTAGATACTTGTATTTATATTAACATATTGTAAACATTTATTTCATTCATGCATCTATGCATACCTACATGTTTTGTACATATGCATACTTTTTATATTCTTATCATTTCATACATTAACATAGAGACATACAAAAATGCATACATCATATGTTTCATACTTTGAATTACCTTACATATCATGTATATATTATCATTCATTCCTTTCATATATTATATTATCTTTAAGTTGAATACCTCATATATGGATATAATACATTATCTTGCATTCTTGCATTCATATATTACATTCTATATTACCTATATACATGTATTTCTTCCATTCATTCATGCTTGCATCATATACTCTACATTACCATACATGTTATCATTATATATTGTATTACAATATTTATACATTATGCATTCATATCTATCATTACATATATATCTTACATTCATATCTAGCATTCATTATATACTTTCATGCATACATTGTATATCATTCTTTCATTCATGCATTTATGCATTGCTTATATGCATTATATTAATTGCATTCCTACATGCTTGCATTCAACCATATATATACATTAATAAGAGAATATATATCATATATATATCATTTTATTCATCTAACATATCATACATTACATACTCTATATTCATTTAATATTCATACTACATAGGCTCATAGGTTACACAAAATACATATATCGTATAGTCACTCTTCTACTCAAAATCAATACTGTACCAATTGGGCATTCACTAAATTCTAGGATTAAATTATGTCGTAGCCCTTTGTGTTAGCTTTCCGAAACTTTAAACGGATCGCATTTTCGTGTCCAGAAACTTCCGGAATCGCAAAAACACCGAAAGGCGTTCGTCTTTCGTACAGCTGACACTGAAATAATTTTACAGAAAGTTTTAGAACGAATTTGGCTTATTAAAATACATATTTGGAAAGCTAACTTCGATACGGTTCTTTTAAAAAAATGGGAGATAAATTGGAATTTTAAGCTAAAATTTATGACATTATAAGTTGCTATTGCTACTAAAAACGTAGATAAATATTATGACGATTTTAGGTAGTTTGAGATAAAAGAAACACAAGTATATAACATAATATATCAAGAACTCACTCTCTACACTAATATATATATATATGAGACACTATAGAACACATCTCCAATACAAAAATATGAGATTAAATATGTAATAATTCATTCATACATAACAACAACACATAGTGTGTCCAAATTTGGGGTTTTTCCACATGGACACAACCACAACACAAAGGACACTCCTATGACCTCCAAATGGACACGAAATGGACACAAATGGAGATACAACCATGGGGGTCATTCCTATGGGTTCAAAATATTTCTATATGTATGTAGGGATGGATTAGAGGAGAGATTATACCTTCCGGGAGAGAGATTAAAAGGAAAATCCTTCCGACACGACACCGACATGTAGAGATTCTAAAAGGACACGAACGAGCTCCGAATCCTCCCAAACTTGTCTAGCACCCTCTAACCATAGAGTAGAGGAGAAATGAAGAAGATTTGGTGGAAAAAGGGTTGATTTGGAGATGAAATCAATGGAGGTTCATCTCTAAATTAATTTGGGGAAGAACAAGAGAGAGAAAGTGGATGAAAACAAATAAATGAAGGAGTGACTCACTCCTTATCCCCCTATAGGTGGCTACCCAAAAAGGGTGAGGTGTCCCCTATTTGAATGTCCAAAATGCCCTCCACTAATCTATTTGATTTAAATTAGGAATAGGTTAAAGGTTGAGGTCAGTTTAGTCTAGTTTTAAGTCTTTAATTAAACTAAACCTATCCATAAATAATTAGTCTAACTACTAACTAAAATTAATATCATGTGGACTAAAATTAATATCATGTGGGCCATGCCTAACTAGTGTGTAGATCCCACTAGAGTCAAACTACCCCCGGGTTCCCGTTTCAAGTCAGATTGAGTTGAAATTCGAACCCGACTCAAATAACCCCAAAACAATATCATAAATAATAAAATAAATTTTAACCCCAAAATAATATCATAAATAATAAAATAAATTTTAAAAATATTCAAAATTGTAAAATAATAAAAATACCCATGTTTCTGAAAACTGGGGGTGACACGGCTTGATACTTTAACTAACTAGGGATATCACAAGCCTAGTTACTAACATGATACAGTAAGATTATTCCAACAGCCACAAGTCCTGCAGACCATCCAGGCTATCCGGACGCAATTAGGGGTTGAATTCAGGTGGGTATATCGTCCAGGAAACGCATGTACCCTTAAGTAGCTTGGAGGATGCAACACATAACAGTGTGCTGGAAATGTGCCCTACTTGACGGCAGGCTACAGATCCCAAGTGGGGTGCCCAGATAACGGGATTGCCTGTAGCTGGGAAAATCTCTTCATAACTATTGGATTATTCTAGTAATTTGCCTTAGTCGATTTCAGTAGGTACCCCTGACCATGGTACTCAGGGGTCCCTGTCCTAGACATGATGCAAGACAAAACGGGTTCATTTGTACAAGCACAATCGTCCATGGTGTCCATGTCATTCATTCTTGTCATGTCAAGCTAGCCGTCGCAACAGCATATCGAGATATATCATATCAGGTTTATCATGTCAGGAGTGCGCCACGACGGACCACTATCATGTCATGTTATCATGTCAAGTTTATCATGTCAAGTTTATCATGTCAAGTTTACTTGTCAGGAGTGCGCCACGATGGGCCACTATCATCTCATGTTATCATGTCAAGTTTATCATGTCAAGTTTACTTATCAGGAGTGCGCCACGACATGCCACTATCATGTCATGTCATGTTACTTGTCAAGAGTGCACCACTGCGGGTCACTGTCGTGTTCATGGTACATGTACAGGATAATATAGTACAAGCATTCCATCAAGAGACCCAAGTTACCCTGAGGGCCACAGGACATGGGTATAATAAAATAATTAAATCATAAAGTATAAAGCTATGAAAGAGCCATGCGGCTCGGGCATATACGGCCAGAAAAGAAGGGAGTGTATGCGGCTCAGGGAAGTTCAGGGTACATGCGGCTGAGAACCACTGGTTCCCATGCGGCCAGCGAAAGAGGGCGTATGCGGCTGGGAATGGATGGGGCATATGCGGCTGGGTTTTATGCGACAGGAGAATCACTGGCCTATGTGGCCAGGGAAGAATTGGGTCCCATGCGGCTGGAAGGACTCGGATCCTTATACGGCCAGGAAATGGGCCTTATGCGGCCAATAGATCAAATCTTCATACGGCTGGGAGAATAACTAGGTCTTATGTGGCTCGGGGATAAAGTTCCTGCGGCCAGGCCATGCGTCCAAGTCATGCAGCAAGGCTTATGCGGTCAGAAAGGAAGTTGCCACATAAATGATCATGCGGCTAAGTTCATGCAGCAAGGAACATGCGGCTGAGAACTGTTCTTCTTCTCCATTCTTCCGAGAAGAAGAAGCAGCAAGCCAGGGCTCTCAAGCTTCATAAAACCTTCATCCAGAGTCCAAATCCGAACTTTCACAGGTCAAAATGGGGCATAATGAAATTCTCTACAACATAGAACCATCAAAACTTAGAAATAACAATATTAAGTAGATCAAAATCCAAGAAATCCAAAAATAAAATAAACTTAGATCTACAAGCAATGATCCATGGAAATTAAAAATGCTAAGTATTAAAGTGTGTTAGAATCTTGAGAGGAAGAAAATGGAACAATAAAACTTGAGTTCCTCCATGAAGCAAGCTGCACTTGCCTAAGCTCGCCTGGTAGGTGGAGAGAATTAATGGAGGAAGAAGAAAAAGTGAATAAGGAGAGAGAAAGGGGGTGGAGTTAATAAATGGTGAGAAAGGTGGTAGGTAGGGGTTCATGCTAACCCAAACCCAACCGAACCCAACCAAACAAAACCAAGCCAAGCCACACCAGGATGAGCCCAAAATAAGCTAAAACAGGATCAAGACAAGCATGACAAGTCTAACTACAGGTCGGGATTCCGTACACGTATACAAAATACGTAATACGAACCACGGGCATTACACCGTCTATCCCGGTCAATCGATAAGCTCCGTTTGAGAAAACTTTACTTACAACATAGGGACCATCCCACTTTGCTATGAATTTTCCCTTGCTCATATGTGTCATAGTCATAGGACATCTGACAGTTAGGACTAATTCACCTTTTTGGAATGTTCATACTTTGACCTTTCGGTTGAAAGCTTTGAAGATACGGGCTTGATATAGCTCAATATGTTGTTGAACTAGTAACCATTTCTCGTCCAGCGCTTCAAGCTCCTGAAGCCGAAGACGATCTTTGTTTTTGGTCATGAGTTCATTGGCAATTGTAATTCTCAGTGATGGAATTTGAATTTCCAACGGTAACACAGCTTCATACCCATACACCAAGGAAAAAGGTGTACAACTGGTAGGATTACGCACGGTTGTACGATAAGCCCATATACATTCTTCGAGCTTATTACTCCAGTTATGTTTGTTAATAGAAATGAACTTTTTGAGAAGTTTAATGATGGTCTTGTTGAATGCCTCAGCCAACCATTAGCTGCAGGATTATAGGCCGTGGAAGCGACATTGTCGATTCTGTTGTCGTCGCAGAACCGAGTAAACTTCTGGCTAATGAACTGTGGTCCATTATCATGAATGATTCGCCGAGGGACAATGAATCTGTATATTTTATGATGTTTGATGAAGTTGATGACGCTGCTGGTCTTAACTTCGGCCAAAGGTATAGCTTCAGCCCACTTCGAGAAGTAATCGGTTATAGCCAGTATAAACCGATGTCCTCTAGATGATGGTAGGTTAATAGGACCAATGACGTCCATGCCCCAAGCTTTAATGGCATCTGATACCATAGTGGGCCAGTAGTAACCCATACGTCGGATACGATACTGTAGCTCAGGACTGGGCGGATATGCTCCACAAACATCATCGTGAGCCTAATGTAATATTTGTTTTACTTCGTCTCCCGCCAGATAATGTAGGAGTAGACCATCAAACGTTCGTCGATAGAGAGTATTGGTGATATGATTATAATAGAATCAGAGCGATCGCCGACGGATAGTTGTAGCTTCTTTAGGATCTTCAGGTAAGATGTCATGTACCACGAAGTCAATAAAAGGAGCTCTTCAGTCTTCACTGATGGCATTGATTTTTGTTGAATTGCTGAATTCAATATTGAAATTATTTTCGATACAAAATAATTCTCTGTTAGTGACATTAACTATCTGCTGTCTTTCGACTGGAATTATTAACACTGTCGCAAGATTAGCTAGTGCATCAGCTTCTGTATTATATGCTCATCGTATATGCTCAATGAAGAAGCCTTTGAATGATATATCCATTCTAACTGCTACCTCATGATATGGGACAAGATCCTGATGTCGAACTTCATATGTTTTTCTGACCTGATTGACAATCAGTTTAGAGTCTCCGTAAACCTCAAGATATTCAATATCCAGCTGTTTAGTTAGTTGGAGACCAATGAGCAAAGTATTGTACTCTGCCATATTGTTGGAGCATGATTCGTCCAGAGAATAAGCTCTTTGAATAGCCAATCCATCGTGTGATACGAGGACAATTCCGACTCCAGCGACGATGTTACCTTTGGGTCCGATTCTGGATGCTCCATCAAAGAATATACGCCAAGTAGGAAATTCTTCAGAAATCATGTTAGATTCCAGGATTTTGTCAGGAATTTCATCATAGAGTTTAGACGTCTCAGGAATTGAATGAGCCGCTAGGAAATCATCGAGGGCTTGACCCTTAATAAACTTTTAGGGAACACACACCATATCTTACTATGCTAATAATATAGCCTATGTAGCGAGCCTGGAATTGAGTGTACTGGGCTTCCTCATCAAAACTTGGAGAGGGTTGACTCGTGAGATGACATGAATGGTTTGGCCTGTGATATAATATTGTGTCTTTTGAACATCGAACATCAATGCTAAACATTCTTTTTCTACCGAACTATAACGATGTTCAGCTCCGATCATCGATTGACTGAGATAATAGATAGCCTGGTCATGACCTTCTTTATTCTTATGGGCTAGTAATGCACCCAATGAATGATCCATTGCTCGAACATACATCAGGAAGGGTATTCCTGAGACTGGAGGCACTAGAACTGGAGGGTTCATCAAGTACTTCTTTATGTCTTCAAATACTTGCTGGCATTCTTCAGTCCAAATGAAAGACATACCTTTCTTCATGAGTTGAGTAAACGGTCTACAACGTCCAGAGAGATTTGAGATGAATCTCCTGATGTATGCAAGCCGTCCCTGGAATCCTCGTAGCTCTTTTAAGTTGCGTGGAGGACGCATCTCTTGAATGGCTTTGATTTTCTCAGGGTCAACATGTATACCTTTAGAGGTAATAACGAATCCGAGAAATTTTCCACTAGAGACTCCCATGAATAATTTGGTGGGATTCATCTTAAGTTGATGTTGGCGCATCAGATCGAAGATAGTTCTCAAGTCTTGGATGTGGTCTTCCTTTAGACGACTTTTGACAGCAATATCATCGACATAACATTCAACTGTCTTCTGTAAATGATCACGAAATATAGTACTCATAGCCCGCTGATAAGTTGTACCAGTATTTTTAAGATCAAATGGCATGACAAAGTAGCAATCGACTCCCAAAGGAGTATAAAAAGATGTATGTTTGTCATCTCTGAATGCATCTTGATTTGATTGTATCCTGAGAATCCATCCATAAAAGTCATTTGTTCGAATCCGCAAGTATTGTTGATCATGACATCAGTGATCTGAAGAGGAAACTCATCCTTGGGAGCATTTTTGAGGTCTCTAAAGTCAATACAGACTCTGACCTTCCCCATTTTTTTATAACTGGGACAATATTGGCAACCCAGTCGGTATGTTGTTCTTCTTTAACAAAGACACAAGTGATAAGTTCCCTAACTTTAGCCTCTATGGCATTCATCATGTCAGGTTTGAATCAATGTTGTAGTTGTTTGACTGGCTTTGTATTAGGCCGAATGTGGAGTCTATGGGTAACAACCTGAGGATCCAATCCTGGCATATCTTCATAACTCCAAGCGAAGACATCAATATATTGTCGGATAAGCTGAATTAGTTCTTGTTTATCCACCTTTGGGAGGCTTTTCCTGATGAAGATTGGCCTAGGAGAACCTTCTTCTCCAACATCGACCTGAATTAATTGATCTTCTGTAGGTGGTTCTCGTTGTTCGAAATGAAAGTTCCTACTGAGTGTCCATCCTTTGTGCCCAAAGATCTACTTCAGGAGCTTCCTCAAAGTTATCCTCATCATATTCTGAGAACTTGGCAGACACCATATTAGAAGATAGTGTCACTCGATGGACATGTTCGACACTAGTGTCAGAGTCCCATGATATGGAGTCAGAAGAATTAGACTGTTCTTCATTGTTAGACTCAGAGGCCTCTAGAGTTACAACCGGTGAAGTATAACCCAACCCATGCTTTATCTTGCTGTAATATGGCAATGATTTTCCTTTCGGAGCAGGGGTACGAATGGGAGTTCGTCTTCCTCTACCGCCATTAAGACGAGTTTTAAAATTATAACCCATCTTTCGAATGATTTCTTTAGATTATCGACTATAATGACATAGTTATAGTCGTCCATTATCGTCTTTTTCATCCCAACTGTCGAGCATGGTTTCTTGTTCTGTTCCTTTACTAAAAAGTATAGAAGTTTTGTAACGCCCCAGTCCCAAAATACGTAGGACTAGGATACGTATGCATGCCAGCTACGCAATAAGAGGACTCAAGTCCAGCTCGAATACGTATAAGCTGTCTGGTTATTCTAGATTAACTATATCTCAATCCACATAATAATGATAATTATGACGAATCAAGTGCAGTAAGGCTGATCAGGCCATGATACACTGATTCTAGAATAGATAAATATGTTAGAGTGGATCCCCAATAACACATTTATTATGAACAAGCTACAGGAAAATAGAAGCTTGAACAAGACTAGGTTATAATATAGCAAGAATCAAATATAGGACAAAATCTAATCACGAAAGAGAAAGATAAAACATCAACTAAATATACATACAGTCTCGGTGTAGAAATCATCCTCCATCGGTATACCATAACTTCATCTAATACCTAGAGAGATCACCAGGTCCTCAGAGGACTAGCAAGACACATAATATACATGCCTACTGTACAGTAAATAACATGCGAGAAAATAGAAAATGGTACAAGGAACAATGTGAGACTAAAGAATAAGCATAAATGGCATACCGTCAAAGATAGTGCTATCAAGCGTGACTAATAGTAAGTCAGGGTAACCGCAGTCCGCTGGGAGCTCACAGTCCTATAGTCAGTAGCCGATGGAGAATCTCTAACTATAGTAAGGCTCATCCGTACTCGATGGGTGTCACGCCCCGCTCCCGTAGGAGCGATCGTCCTCGCTAAGGCGTGATGCCGCACGGGCCTAGGTTGCGCCCATGCAAGGCTAAGTCCAGAAACGGCCAATTTGAGCTAGGCCACAGAGTCGCACAGAGTGTCCCCATTTGCAGCGGAAAGTAAATGAACACAAATTGAAGCGAATTCAACTCTTTATTGATATTCAAGACGTTTACAAGCGGCGCTAGGCCGATATTACAAATCGCTCAAACTCTCTCTCTCTCTCTGAAATATAAAAAGGCGTGCCAAGTGGCTTACAACATAGAATGATTCATGGCGATGTTCTGATATATTATGTCCTGTATAGGGTGCTTCAGCTCCTTGCAACGCTCCAAGGCTCCAGAGATAGCTCCGCGCCTTAGCACGTTCGATGGAAGCTCCGCACCCGCCGACGATACCTGCATCCTGCAAGTAGACTGTGGGGTTATCAGTACATTGTTATGCACTGGTGGGGAGGCTAGCTCGCCCACAACGCTATCATTACCAAACACGTTCCTTTTACTTTTGTGCATCTCTATCATTCATTGTCTTTCTAATCTTGCCTTAGGATCAATTTCATGGCATATGTCATAACCTATTCCGTGTTGCCAAGATTCAAGTGTCGCATGAAAATACATGTACGACTTACCCATACTTACCGTCCGGCCTTCCCTGTCCAAAGTAAACCAAGTTAGTCAAACAATTCATGTGTAATATCATAACGTGATTCTTGGAAACGTTCAATATCATGGACGTGTCCCTGCCTCAGTTTCTAGTACGTCGTAGGCGTATTCTCTAACTCATTGTACGAAGTATTCATTATCATTTGGTGTGATACATTTCAATGTCTGTTCAGAGGGCGTTTTGTTCAGATTAACTTAGACCACTTTGATTTCCATGCAAGGACTTGCACGTGGATTGCCACCAGCAAAGCCCATTTAAATCTATATGTACCGGTCGCTGGCATCACAAGCCATTTTGGACATCCAAGCCATTGTATTTCTCAACTTAGCGTAGGGTGTGGACTGGCACACACCCCGTTAAGTCTTTCTTGAAATACTGCAGCACTTACGTCCCCTGGATGGCCAAGTCCGCACCCAGGCAACCCGTAAGCCTTATTTGATTCCGCCTAGGCCGGCCACGATCCTCCCTTTGATCATGCCGCGAAATCCGTATCACCCGTGCACGGGTCCATCTACGACCATTTCGTATTTTATCATCATAGGCTAACCCTTAGCCACAATGCGTTATCGACCAGGTTGGCGTCCGTGCAGCGCGGGTAGCGAGCCCCGTTGTACGTGCCCGTCACACCTGTCGCTAACCATTCCTTTCTTTCTTATCTTTTCTTCATTCTTTCTTTTCTTTCTTTCTTTCTTTCACTTGTTCATTCGTTCATTGATTCATTCACATATTTATTCATTTCATTCGTCGATTCATTCATTTACTTATTCATTCATTCATTCATTTATACATTTTGCAACTCCCCGTGTGGGAGTCGCCTTGGCGACCCATCGGTCCCATAGTCTTTCAATGTTGCTAACTCTACTCGGAACGACTATATCGATAGTCTTCCCGTTTCATTGTTGTAACCCATTCATTGTTTGATTGTTGAACGCATAGGGGAACTTGAACGTAAGCTTGTACCGTAGCACAAGCGTGGAGCGCGGTACGAGAGTTCTCATTTTCCAAATTCTTTTCCATATTCTATACAAGCATGCAAGATGGTATTATTCCCTTAGCTAGGTACGTTGAGTCATTCATTCATTTATTAGCATGCGCGGTGTTATCGCCTAGCGATTCTCGTGATAGTGTCCGCATTGTTAAGTGTCTAGGCTAAGCAGTGACGGGTTCATCGGAGCCACCCACCTTAGCGATGTTCGCATCGGCCGAGCGATACTCCGAGCGCGCCTTTGAAAGTCTAAGTCTGGATTCATCTTGACGGGCCAATGTAAGCCTTGCATCGATTCTTCATCAGGTCGATGCCAACTCTTCGGGTCGACGGCTCGTTTGAGTCGTTGTACTTGTCGTTTGAATCGGCATTCCGCTAGGGCGGAGCGGGTCACTACATAATACACCACTCAAAATAAGTCTCGTCCTCGAGACTTCCTGAGTGCAGGCCATCCTACTATTCCTTAACTCGCGTCGTCGTGTATCTTAGGCAATCCCTATCGAACGGCTCTATCATTCTATGGCACCGAACTATACTCGATACCTTTCCAAGTTTTGCGTCACATACGTTCGGGCCGATTTTATTGGATAACTTTTCATTCATTTTAGAGTTGTTGGTTCTTATTCAATTCAAGCGTTTCTTCGACTCGGTTGCTATTTTGACATATCATGGGACTGAAACGGTCGCACGAGGTGCGTTGAAATTCGTCAAATACGAGTGTCGTAGGCTGAGGCATACTCACTTTCGTTTATGCGCATCGCGACACCCACTTGCAGCTGCATTCGAGTTCATCATATCGCTGAGTTTGGATCGTGCACATATCCAAGGCGTCCCTCGAATACGTACATTTCAACCAAGCTTAGCGACTAGCGAAGTCGGACAAGCTACTTGTGATAGTTTTGATTTGCCGATCGCTTTGCTAACTTCGATTTAAAACCGAACTCATTTGTGTATTACATATGTCGTTTATCTCGGTCCTCGAGATGATTCGATTCGCTTCTCAAGCGTTATTGTCAACAAAATCAATACGATTTTTTCTTAGTGGGGTCGACCAAGCCTAAGTAATTTCCGTCCGATTCAAAACCAAGTATTGCCCCATCCTCAAGTTTTTCTTCCTATCAACAATTCAATTCGTTATCCCAACTTTTACTTGTGCATCATCCATCCCTATCATTCTCTTCGTTTGGGGCCAATCTCGTCGTCGTTCACGCACACTCCTTGTTCCCCGTCCTACTCTAAGTCTCGTTTTCTCAAGTCTATCGTCCGTCCAGACGATACTGTAAATGCCATCGTACAGGTTCAATCACTCGGCATAGGGTCGTCCGTCTATCCGCTAGGTCAGCTCACCAGGTCATAGTTACACGTCAAGTCCGTGGCTCATCGTGCCAGGTCGTTGCACGACGCTCGCCCCAAATCCTATGGTCAAACCATTCGTTCGTTTATACGGGAGTTTCTACCCAAGCTCGCGTCACTCAGATTTCTAAACATCGAATATGATCATCTAATTCGCATCAAGACTTATGTTGCACATATTCAATTCTGTTCAATCACCAGTTCTAACCAATTCATGTATTCGATTACGAGGTCATCCAGCTCGACAATACATTGTGCCCCAATCTCACGCGAGTCCGATTATCCACGGCGGTTCATGAATCACCATGCACGCTCCCGCGGAATAATTATTCTCATCGGGGCGTAACTCTTGTTTGAGTTTTAGACTAACCCATTCTCGATACGCGGATTGGACCTACTCAATCCTCAAGTTCAATCTTTCAAGCACATAAATTCATTCTCAAGTCCACCTTCGCGTCAAACCACAGGTCGAAGCATACAAATTGCCACGCCATGCAAGTGCCGATCACTCCCGCTGTACGAATCACCATACCAGCGCTCACGCGGAGTGATAGCCCTAGTCGGCGTGACGCATGTGCGAGGCTGAAGTTGCGCTCGCATAAGACAAGAACGTCAACGTTGTGGTTATCGACGAAGTAAATCCAAACATTTCATTTTCTATCCAAGACAAGATCAATAGTCCATTTATATTTCGTTCAACTAGAAAATCCTCGAGCCAAATCTATCTTTTCCTCGATATATTTTTAACATTTCCAATATAGCGTCCAACGGAACAATGACATTTGCACGACCGTCATTCGCCGAGTCAGGGTACCCCCGAGTTATCGCATATCGATCTTTGATACACCTCAATACCATCGACGATATGCGTAACCTGACGATCTTCCTTTGCAACCAATTTCGAGTCGTGCGACGATGCCGTTGTCCGAGTTGGATATTCCACAATTTTATTTAATATTCAAGATCAAGTTCCATCGCTCTTCCTCAAGCTCATTTCAAGATCGTTGTTCTAAACCCAAGTCACACTTTCTTTGAATCAATCCAAAATCGTACGCGCGATCCTCTAGGTTTCCTCGATCAAGACCATTCATTTCTATTCATCATTCCGAACCATTTTCTAACTCGCGTTGTCCATTGACAAGTTGTCCAAACGACATCTTATTCGGGACATTCGAGGTCACGACCAACTAAGCGTGACGCGTTCTAAGGCTTTGCGCGATCGCATCACCTCGCCGACATACTCGTTCTATCCGTAAATCCTTTAGTCTCGCTCGAACAATTTCTATGTCGTCCATACACCACTCAGGGTTCGAGCCACTCGACTAATCGTCGACACTCATTCTTATTCTTTCTCGAACCTATCACATACACCACTCGGATTCAAGCCATATGATCTAGTCCTCAATCACGTTCGCGTCATGCGCTAAGACATCCTTCAGATTTGTTCGACGAATCTCTAGCGTAATCGCTCACGTCGCCTCGACGTACTAAGTTGTTCGCACAAATCCTCAAAATCCAAGCCAATCTTTTTGGTACGCCTAAGTGTTAACTCGATAGCGTTCCTATCGATATACTCTCTAAGTGTAGCTTCGTTCTCGATCGAACGATACTTGATATCGCTCGCAACCCGATTGCACCCAAAAGTCGAGGTGCGCGACGTGCGGACTAAGTTGTACCGCTTAACCATCCCGTACGGACTACATTCAAGTTTGCACGCTCACTTATTCTCGTTCGTAATTCGTTTGCACCAAAGAGTCTAGGTGCGCGATACTCCGCACAACTTAGCCAAAAGGCTGCGTGCATGACCATCCCATTCGAACTATACTCGGGTCTCGTGTACTCGTTTGCTATCGTCAGCGTAAGCTTATTCAAGCACGCCTCGCGTTTGCTAACTCTTAGCATCAATTCCGTCCAACTCAAGTACGTCGTGGTTCGGCACAAAGGCCTTCGCCTATCGATCCCGTCCAACTGAGTACTCGTACGAGCTTTTGAAAATATTAGACTTATTGTATGGAACATCCCAAGGCACAACGAGAGAGAGCGTACACATCTTTTTCCAACGACGAGCTTTCAAAACTGAGAAAATTGAAATGATGTCCAAGGACGTGAAGCCGTGCTCTGATACCAATCTGTCACATCCCGCCCCCGTAGGAGCGATCGTCCTCGCTAAGGCGTGATGCCGCACGGGCCTAGGTTGCGCCCGTGCAAGGCTAAGTCCAGAAACGGCCGATTTGAGCTAGGCCACAGAGTCGCACAGAGTGTCCCCATTTGCAGCGGAAAGTAAATGAACACAAATTGAAGCGAATTCAACTCTTTATTGATATTCAAGACGTTTACAAGCGGCGCTAGGCCGATATTACAAATCGCTCAATGATCTCTCGATGATCTTTATGTATTTATACGTATATATTAGTTGGTTCCACAGGTGTGGGGGTCGGCCCTGGGCTTGCTGCTCTCGGGTTCGGTTGAAGGCTACGGCTTGGCCGAGCGGTTGGCTGGGTTTAGGATTTCTTAGGATGGGCCTGTGGGCTTAGCTCGTAGTATATTACCTAACGTAACATATATATTTATATATGTATTCATATATATCCACATGTATGTTTACCTACTAACACATATACTTGTATATATACACATACACACATACATTTTATATATTTATAATTTACATATACACAATTCACACACACACACACACACACACACATATATATATATATATATATATATATATATATTTATATTTTTTAATATAAAATATATATATATATATATATATATATATATATATATATATATATATAAAATATATATATATATATATATATATATATATATATATATATATATATATATATATATATATTATATATATATATATATATATATATATATATATATATATATATATTTTATATTTTATATATATATATATATATAAAATATAAAAAAATATATTTTATATATATATATATATATATATATATATATATTTATATTTATATTTTATATATATATATATATATATATATATAAATTAAAAAATATATTTTATATATATATATATATATATATATATATATATATATATATATATATATATATAATATAAATATATATATATATATATATATATATATATATATATAAATTAAATTTACAATAAATCGATTCAATAATAATAATAATATCTAAATAGAATGAACATGTTTATTTAATCTCCACAAAATAACTTTAATAATAATAATAAAATAATAAAAATCGTCCCAATGGGTGAACTTTACCACACACCCTTATTTGGGTCCAGAAAACTGTACAATTGTTATAAAATATTATTTAATAATAAAATTACAAATTTTTGTACAATAATAAAATAATTAGGAATACAAATATCAATTTCTAAAATAATTTAAGAATTATTTGCACACGCATATGCCTACATGGTCGTCTTTGGTCCACTACACGCCTACATGATCTTGGAATTGGGTTGGGTCTAGTTCGGGCTGATTGGGTACAACCGGGTCATAAAAAATTATTATATCTAATTAATAAATAACTACTTCATTGGTGGGGATTAAGTCACAACTTTACCTGGTTTTCCTACTTGGGACACAGCTTTGGCCGGGCCTTCCCTATCATGGCTAAAATACTAGTCAAAACACATAACCATGTTAATCGTGCCAAAATTTCTAGTCGATATATATCACAAAACTTATCCATGGCTAAGGCCATATTTATATACAATAATAGGCTACTATAAATATAATCATATATATACAAGATTGCATTTAAATCTATTTGACTGTATAACCTCCCCAAAATAAATCCATAATAATTATACTGTCATGGCAACCAACATGGCTTCCTACCAGGTGGGGTTGGCTATGTTAGGGTCCAAATATATTTTCTAACTTAATCGAACTCTAAGAGTCAACCAATAAGTCACTTGTGCCATTCGCAATTAAATAGCACATGGAGACTCGATTGAGTGGCACACCCTTGGCATGTGTGTCGTAGACTCAAAATGGGTCAAAACCATATATTAAGTCAATTGGTTTTGATTGATGTCGAGCCTGCACTCAAGTTGAAAGTTCGGTCTAGAATTACGGTAAATACTCATATGGCCTAAATTGACCCAAAATTGTGCGAAGTCAAAAGGATGCTAGGGGACAAATTTGGATGGGACATGACATACCAAATTGAAGGTCACCCTGTCTACTACAAAATTCATGAAGGACATTTCGAGAGATGACCATGTCTTGTGCTCCAAAAATTAAAGTCACGGAAAAGTACATATATAATCATAATTAAATATACATTATAACCTAATAATTAGAAATACTATAAAATAAAATAAAAAATTAATTCCCAAAAATTAGGGTCCTCACAAGTTTTCCCTCTTTCTGGAAGGAACTAGGAAGAAGGAATCTTGCACCGGTTCAAGCGATACTTCACTTTGTAGAGGTTGAACTGCTCCTTTTATAAGTGGTTTAAAATTATCTAGCATATTCGAATAATATCGAGTATAGTAACAGACATTAGTATACTGCAAAGAAGATGCTACTTTATTGATATGTACATCATCATTTACAATATGACTTTTAGTCTTAGAAGGCTTAGTCAGATTGATAATAAGATGAGGAGAAGAAGAACGAGGATGAGGAGGTTTGTTACGACGAAGGTCAATAACAAGTGGCTCAGAAGAGGTGAGCTCCCTTTGTTCCGTCTTTCTAGAAGGAGGCTGCTTTTTATGAAAGGAAAGATGAATGGTTAACGTCTGGAAAAATGAGGACGAGAAGTATGTACTTTGACTGGAATCACAAGGATGTCATTTGAGGTATCCTTCTGATCTTCATCAGTGTCCATGGCCAGCACCACTTTCATAAATTCTTCCTTATACATTCGAGAATCATTGCAGTATACTTTGATGCCTCTGAAAGGGTTTAGATCTGCCACTTTCTTTTGGACTTCACCATTGACATCCACGTACTTAAAGCATTGGTGGAGAGTGGATGGTACAATGTTATGCTCATGCAGAAATGGTCTTTCGAGCAAAGCATTGTAGGAGCCATGATTATCAATCATGTAGAAGGTTACCTTTGTGTGAAGATTACCTATTTGAAGTTTCAGGCGAATCTTTCCTAAGGGTTCGCTTCTGTCGGAATTAAATTCCAGGATTGTCATAATAGTTATGGACAGATTATGCACAAGGATCTTCAGAGTATCCAATAGAGACTTTGGCATGATACTGAGTGCAGACCCTGGGTCGTTCAAGATGTGATCAACCTTCATAGTATCGATATATCCTGTAAAATAGAGAGGACGAGCATGACGATTGTCTTCTAACGGTATGTCATCTTACGTAAAGGTGATGTTGGACATCAGCTCTAATACGCTATGACAATGCAATCATGTGGCAGGTTCTTCTTCTGGCTTTCTAAGGAGTGCCAGACAAGTATCAGCTTGTATCAAAGCTTCACTCAATGTTTTTCGAGTTTCCTTTGAGTGCCTAAGAGTTCAAAGATTGATAGTCTTGCGAGAGTATTAGCTAGTTGAGCCAATATAACAAAGTTATATGGCTTCTCCAGCCCAATGGATGGAGTCTTCTTCAATACTTTATCAAAGCGGACTGGATGTTTTCCCTTGTCTGCTGATGTTGGTTTGGGAAGAGTCTGTTCCACTAAAGGTGATGAAGCAGACTAAACATTCGCGGCAGGGGAAGAAGATGATACTAGAATAGCCTCTGGAATTGGAGCAGAGTTCTCTTGACCTTCTGAATAATCTCGCAAGTAGATTCTCCCAAACCTGGTACCGGTTAAAGCTTCTTCTTCGAAGATAGGTTCAAAAGACACCATGTTACAATTCTTCGTACGGATTTTGGTTTTAGAATGTTTCTTCTGGGAGGATGAAGAGTTTGTCCAATAACCTAAGTCGATACGAGATTGGTTATGTGAAAGACATAAAGAAAGAGGTACTGAAGATCCCTTTCCATTATTCAAGCCGGGAGCCTTTTGCAAGTCATATCCCATCTTTGTCATTAGTTCACAAAACTATGGACTATACAGATAGAAAGCTGGTTGATATTTGGCTTCTGACTTTGATGGTGCTATCTCAGAAGGAGAGGAAGGAGAAAAAGAATCTGTCGCCGAGATGAAGGTAGCAGTTAAGGGTGGAAGGCAATGTTCACCCAATGAAATCATATGACATGACTTGTACTTGGTTGCTTTCTCGGACTTTGTAGTAGAAAATGGTGCTTCAAAGTCCGACACCAAGTCTGGATGGATCCACATTATTTCCACTTTTTCAGTAGAAAGAGGAACCAGACCATCAGTTAGTGCAGGTGGAAGATTTACAATCTCCATAGTAGTTCACGGAATAGGGACAACATCATCTTGTACAAATTGAGCCAAAAAATCACTAAATTATAGAGAGATGACGTTAGCCGTCACAATCTTTTCATCCTGCTGGAGAGTGATTGCGCCAGAATTGACCATCTCTTGGATATTTTTTTTGAGAACATAGCATGCTCGATTTGGATGTCCAATAAATCTATGATAGACACAATATTTAGGATGGTCAGTCTTACCGACTTCTTCTGGCCGTTTTGCATCCGGCAACTGAAGTTTATTGCTTTGGATTAGGCACTCGAAGATGCTCATGATATCATCCTCGTCGAAGGAATATTCTTCTTTCGGACGTGGTGCCCTCGGTGGTGGTATTGTTAGGGTAGACGTTGGCTGACTTATGTTGACGGCCAGAGCTTCTTTGTCTTTTAGATTGATAGCCAAAGTCTCTTTGCCTTTGCGGTTGTTCTGGCAACCTCCGTTGCTGGTTGTTTGTTGTTCATCTTTGTCGAGATTAGGCATCTGGATGCCTAATTGTTTGAATTTGTCAGTACTTTCCTCACCTGCTCTGGCCCTTATTATGAAGGAAGGCCAATCTTAAAATTGAGTGGAACCCGACCACATGCTAACTATAGGTAACAAGTTTGATTTACATGTATCTATAGTTAATGCATCTGGAGTTCCCAAAGGCATTTTGAGTGCTTCGCGACGGTAACGCTCAATGAAATGATCCTCGGTTTCGTTGGGCCTTTGCTTGATCTTGATCAAAGCCGACATAGTCATATCGATTGTTCCTTCGTAGAAGCGCTCCAAGAACATCTGTTTCAGAACTACAAAAGAAGTAATGCACCCGTCTGGCAGGCTGCGATACCAGTCGTAGGCTACTCCTTTCAAATACCCAACAAAGACTCTTATGAGGAGAGCATCATTAGGTTGAAGCTGGTCGGTCATTATCTCAAAGTGATCGAGATATTGATTCGGAGATGTACTGCCATCAAACAATATTATAGTATGAGGCTTATACTTGGGTGAAAACTGCACCTCTTTCCACTCAATAGGGTATGGTTGTTTGATACCAAGCTTCTGCATGCCATCTTTTTGCTTGAAGGCTTCGAATTGAGAACGCAAGAGTTTCACAGCCTCATTAGTCTCCCGATAGTTGCAGAGTAGTGGATTAATTGGATGTGTTAGGATGAGGGACTGCATGATAAGTACCACCTCTAGCCCCAGACTGACTTAGAGTAACCTGTACTGGTATGGAGGCGATATGAGGAGATTGTACCCCCAAACTAACATTGACAGGAGCAGATGTCGATATAGGTTCTTGGGTTGTATTCACAGCCGGTGGAACCGTGTGTTGAGCCACAATTATGGTGTGCATGCTTGCTACCATTTTGGCCATCGTTTTCAATTTGTCTTCTAGCACAACGATTTATTGCTCCTGGCTAGCAGAACTGGAAGCATCCTGATCTTCTGTGATGGCGTACACAGTCACTTCTCTGGCTATTGAAGAAGAGATAGTATGCTCAGAACTCTCATTGGCAGCATCAAAATCGTGTAAAGAGCTACCCCTAGGATAAGAAATGGGAAGATTCCTTTGACCGATTATACCTCGACTCCTTGATCTGGTGTATCGATAGACCCCATCAAATGTGCGATGTATACGAACCGAGGGTCTATGAGTATGGGTGCGAGACGAAGTACGTCTTGGGCTACCCCCAGCCTCATGAGAGCGATGAGTTGTCATGTTAACAAGGCATATACTGACTTATCTTCCAAAGATACCTCAACATGATGGGTCAAAGTAAGACGATCAAAAACTGACCGTTTGGCTATTTTGAAACAGAACCTGATTGTAATCTCATGTGAGCTACAATGATGCACTATTGGTGGAGATGGAGATACGGCCTTCCATTTTTGAGAAAGTAGATCACGGAGGTCGATTTTCTTAGTAGAAGAAGAGGGAAGATGTGGCATGTTCCTGGCCTTGTTGGTTCCTTGAAGGTATAAGGAAGCGCCTAATTCAGCAGCATAAGTAAGGGGATTTTTAGCACTCATCCTTAGGGCTTTGAAGTAGTAGGTGCCACCCTTTGAACAGGATTCACATTGGCAGAGAAGAATTTTGGGCGCCCAGAACTTATTGGTGTCATTGCTTGTTCAGCAATGGAGCCCACATTCTGGTTAAGTTGGACTTGGCGCCTGTTAAGATGGGTGCGCATATCAGTATCAACCATCATTTCAGTCTGTTGCACTTGGAGTTTTCCTCGTGCATTACGACTTATGCACATGTTAGGAATTTTTTCATTCAAATGAGGGGTAGGAAGTATCCCCTTTTGTTGTGCACGCAATCTCTCAGTACGTCTGATACGGCACCTTTGAGCAGCCGTAGTGCCTTTACTGAAAGATTCAGGGTTTGGCAAAATAGATGGAAGAGAATGGACGCCCTTAAATGGGTGCCTATCTCTCTGTGGCGCATCTCCCACAGAAGAACTAGGGATGGTAGATTTGAAAGAATGGGTGCCCTCAAGCGGGTGTTTATCTGCAAATGATGCACCCACAGATTTGGGCATCACTGCAGAGGCAGATTTGAGAGAATGGGCACCCTTAAGCGGGTGCCTATCTCCATATGATACGCCCAAAGATTTGGGAATCACAGCAGAGGTAGGATCAGTGGTCTTGAGAGAATAGGCGCCCTCAAGTGAGTGTCTATCTCCTTGTGGTGCACCAGCAGGCTTAGGCACCCATTCGAGGTACCTCTTCAGAAAGTGGTTCTGCACTTGTACAGTGCGTGCTTTGGTCACAGTATCGATACGCGCCTAGTATACAGAAACAGGGGCGCGTTTAGCACCAGAAGCACTTAGCATCTTTTCGAACGTTGTTTGGTCGAATATAACGACCAACGTTCCTTTCTTAGAGCCAATCGATGATGAATCTGCTTGAGTTGTCACCTTCTCGTTGGAGAAGAAGGTCATCCCTAGCAGAGTTGCCATTATGTTTACAAAAACAAAAAGTGTTTTTTGTTAATAACTTTAAAGAATCGTACACGAGTACAATGAATTTTGGGGAAGTACAATTGTAGGAGTCCAGTCTGATTGACGATCGCTTTGTCCCTTTGATAAGGCGATTGTGGATGGAAGCAAGCTTGTCACTGTGTCTCGGAGCTTCTGTTGACGAGGAATCTTCTGTATGGCTCGGCCGTGTAGAAGTATCGACAGAACTTCGGCTTCGATTAACGGTTGAAGAACTTGCTCTTGAGAATTGATGATTGCAGAAGATGGAAGTGCGATGAGTGCTCAAACTATACCCCTCCTCTCTGTGTTCGTATGTTGGGGGAGTGGACCTCTATTTATAGAGCCAAGAGATAACCACTTGACAGTTATCCAAAGTATGCACCTTTTTCTGTATAGGCGCCTAAGCCACTGGGCACTATTTTTATGTAGGGGCGCTTTTGACATGTGGTGCCTATGCGAAATAGGTGCATGGTCGTGGCCAAGTGATGGGCATGTTCTTCAAGAAATTCAGAGTAGTGCACCACGTTCAGTATGCATGGCAGATTAATACGTCAGCGGGAAACTGAATACTTTGAGAAAGGCGCCCAAGGAAGTAGGCACCTAGAAACGTTGAGCGTTTAGTAGCAGTAGGCGCTTAAATGGGTCAGGACGCCTTAGAGAGATAGGCACCTGAATGCATAAGGAGCCTAGGAGAAAAGAACTCTTAAGAAACAATGGGCGTCTAAGAGAGTTAGGCGCCTAAGAGACATGGGGCGCCTAAAAGAAACAGATATTTTGAGCGCCTACAAAGACTCGGTTCATCAAATCCACGAAAGTAGATGGGGCATTCGTCAAACCGAATGGCATGACTAAGAATTCATAATGCCTGTATCGAGTGCGAAAGGCAGACTTTGATACGCCATCAGGCTTGATCTTTAACTGGTGGTAGCCTGAATAAAGATCGATTTTTAAAAATATTGACACGCCTTGCAGTTGGACAAACAAGTCGTCAATTCATGGCAGTGGATACTTGTTTTGCACGGTAGCCTTATTGAGTT
This sequence comes from Iris pallida, assembly GCA_029216955.1. Taxonomy (NCBI): domain Eukaryota; kingdom Viridiplantae; phylum Streptophyta; class Magnoliopsida; order Asparagales; family Iridaceae; genus Iris; species Iris pallida. Next base: position 18,078,655 of record JANAVB010016599.1, on the reverse strand, counting down.
CTCGATAGTCGATGCATAGCCGCATCGATCCGTCTTTTTTTCACGAACAGTACGAGAGCTCCCTACGGAGAGATGATAGGGCGAATAAATCTACGGTTTAGCAACTCTTGTAATTGTACCTTCAACTCCTTTAGTTCTGCTGGAGCCATTCGGTACGATGCCTTTGATATCGGTCGTGTATCGGGGAAGGTATCGATGCTGAATTCTATTTCTCAATCTGGTGGCATTCCGGACATTTCGTTTGGGAAACGTCGATAAAATCTGTCATAACATCAGTCTGTACTGTATTTGCATTATCCTTCCTCGTATCTCGAACTGATGCCAAGTATTCCGTATAGTCGGAACGCAACAAACGCCTCGCCGAAATTGTCGATACCACCATGGACGTTTTCGAGATCGTATCGTGCGAATATGAAAACTCTATCTCGCTAGGAAGATGAAACACAACTCTCTTCTCTGCGCACTCGATCGTTGCATGGCAAGCACCCAACCAATCCAACCCAGAATTATGTTGTACTATTTGATGTCTAGTAAAATAACTTCCAAGGATAGATTTCTGCCCCTGATACAAATGTGGTCGTCCCTACAAATAAAGTTTGTAGGCATATCGACTCCCGATGGAGTGCTAACGCTAATGTTCAAATCTAGTGATTGCATGGTTATTTTATTTTCTTTAGCAAAGTCAGCAGATATAAAACTATGTGTCGCATTTGAATTGAATAGTACAGCATGTATATTTCTATAGAGTAATATACCTGTTAAAACAGTATCGGACTCGAACGTCTCATCCCGAGTTAATGCATAGATTCGGCCTTGCGTCCATGGCGTTGATTCTGTGGGTTCACTGGCACCGCATTTGCGCCTTGCAGTGGAGGCGCTTTATAATGATTTGGAACATTTCTCGGAGAATTTGGAACATTCCTTGGGGGTTCGTTCTCCCATGGGGACAATCATAATAATTGTGACCTATCTTACCACATCTGAAGCATCCGAAAACTATGTATTGAAATATCTGATGTCCATTTTGGCCGCACTTGTTGCACCGTACTCCATTATAGGAGCCTCGATTCCAAATGTGTTTGGACGTTTCTATATTGCAGACCCTCCAGCGTCGTTAGGACGCTTGTTGATATTATTAAGGACGACTGGCATGGCTGGTTGCGACATACGACCAAAAATCTGCTCGCTATCAAGTGTGGCTTCGTAGGATTCATGATAAGTTTGGCATCGCTGATTCATGATGTCCCTATACAATTCGTTATTCAGGCCATGTTGAAAATGTTTGTACCATTCTTCTTCGTTGGACAGGAAGGCTGCGACAAATTTTGCAAGTTTTGAGAAGCTTGCATCATAATCTTCAACAGTCATATTTCCTTATCACAACATCATGAACTCACCCCCTTCTGTTGACGGATGGCGCGAGGAACATATTGTTCAAGAAAAGCTTTCTTGAACATTTTTCAAGAAATCTGGGTGTCGGCTTCGTAGATTTCCTGATTCTTCGTTGCCCACAATCGTAGGCCCTCAGTTACAGTTGTAATGTTGTACATGCTACCCTCTAGGACCCTTCGATGTAGAGAAGATTGAATAAATTCTCAATCTCCGCAACCCATTCCACAATCACATCAGGCTCTGCTCGACCATTGAACTTAGGTGGGTTCATCTTGCGGAACACCGTTGCTTTGAACAAGGAAGAAGAATTCAACGTTTGTGGATAAACTTCTTCCTCGATTTCTTCTTGAATAGCTTCCCTCTTGTAACTCCACTTTTCTGAATAATAAAAATTTGGTACCTTCCTATGTTGTTATATCCTTATTAGAATTTATTAACATTACTTTTGGTTTTCTTAACTAGTCATTGACTATCATCAATGATTTTAACTATTTTTCTAAAAACCTATTGGCTATAAATTCTTTAACTAGTATTTCTAGTAATTCAGTAATTAAACATTTTTCTTAAGATTTTCTTAAGACTTTATTTAAACTTCTAAACTAATTGTTTTAGACTTATCATTTTCCTATTTATTCTTCAAACCCAACAGTTCTTTGGGCCGAGGCAGCCCAACTCAAATATTCACTCCTCCAATTCATTTGAATCCATTTCCCTTGATTCAATTCAGTCAATTTCTTTAAACTTCTCTGTTGGGCCGAAATAGACAAACAGACCAACACTCACCATTAGTCGGTTGTTTAAATTCAAATCTTAACGTTCTTTCACTCACATCCCTTCCAAAACAATTTCTTCCTTTCCCCGTGCGCTCTGATTGCTCGATATGGAACGACGACGAAGCTACAGTGCCACTCAGGAAGACCAAGCTCCATAGGTTCGACCCATCCCAACCATCTGATCCTAACAACCTCCTCATCCTCGACCCTCCGATCATAACCGTTCCTAACCGTCTAACCGTCTCAGCCACCGCTCGCCCGCCTGTGCAACCGCCCAACTGCCTGCCCGCCTGCCCGCACAACCGCCTGCCCGTCGCTGCCACGGCTGTTTAAGGACCCAGCCTCCTCCTTCTTCTTCATTCATTTCACACGGCGAAGCCCTGCAGAAATTTTCACTCATGCATTCTTCCTTTTTGAGCTCTCCACTCTCGGCCATGGCGATCGGATCTTCGGGCTTTGTAGTGAAGATGACGATAATGGTGATGAATTGAAGTGACGACGAGATCGAGAACTAGATCGGGTCCGGCAGTAGGGAGATCGTGTCCCTGTGAGGACGTACAGTTCCGACACAATATTGGTATGTACCATTGATTGTTTCCTTGTTCTGTTCGTTTGTTCCAATCGATTGACACATTGAATGGTGAGTTTGGGTTAACTTCCAATTTCCTCTTCTCGAGTGTAGTTCGATGGTACATTCGTGTCCTTGATCGGATTTTTGACAAACTTTTGCTCAATCGATCACTCTGCTCTTTGGATTTTGATTGGAATTTAATTGGTGAGTTTTCTGATCTATTCTGGAATGATTCATTCAATTCTTGCTCGAGCCCAATCAAGTGAATCTATAGGAGCTATTCTTGTTTTATTGCCTATCATCTGTTCGAAGAAATGCCTGATTAAACGTTTCTATCAGTTTTTTGACACAAGAGGGCCGTATCGGACACTGTCACGCCCCGCTCCCAAAATATATGGAATTTGGGCATAACCTGGCAAGCTGATACGACCTAGAGTGAGCTGTCCAATTTAATGGACTCACTTAGGTGTACTACGCTGTAAAAAAATAACTATACTATACAGGCAAGTGGTAACATCTAGATCTCATCCACAGGAACAAAGAAGGGAATGTTGAAATATAAAACTGGAAATAACATGGAGTCTGAAATAAATACCACTGAATAATCTGGTGGGTAAAAGCCCACAGAGTACAACACTGAATGAAAATACTAAAAGCAGAAGACAACTAGTCATGAGCATCGACTAACTAGATAATGATGCTCATAACCTAAACCGTACCATACCCTGAGTCAAGGGAACTCCTCAGGGAACACCTCGTCGTCTTCTGCAGCAAGTCCTATCTCAAGTTCCGGTTTGCACCCAGTCAACTACAAGTGCTCGTCTAAATCTGGAAAGCAACCAGGTCCTCAGGGGACATAGCAAGATATAGAGGAAACATGCCATAAAGTAAATACTGAATAACTGTAAAGGGTGAACTATCCAGCTAAGTGAATGCACTTTGAAGACAACCCTAGTACGTATGGGTAGGTAAATAAGGATTTGGCGTCGAAGCACGGGCCGACGTCGGATCACGAGCCGAGGCCCTACCGGGTAACACTGAGCGACATGGCCCTTTCTCAGAATTTTGGCTGTCCCATACGCCTACTAATTGTCTTCCCCTGCCCCTCAAAATTGTACAAGTCGTATCTGCCACTTGAACATTTCGACTCTCAATGCATAGTCATAATAACTTGACACAACCTAACCATTCTATGTACCAGAACATGAACCCTTTGCACTGGTAGCTAGCCAGATGCATAAACCCGTACCATGGTATGAACTCACTAAGTGTCGTGTCGTAACACGTGTCAAGGTCATAAGAATCATGACTATGATTCCCCAACTTAGGGATGTCACCTAGGACTAAGTGAGCTACATGAAACTCGATAACAATGCCATCATCGACTGTATCCGAGGTATCACTCGGACACACAACTACGTCCACTCTACCAAGTGCACAATATAAGTATGAATGAATAAAACCGGTAAGACAAGGCAAGGTATACTTTCCTGAAACTCCAGGAGGCGCAAGCGAAGATCCGGGCTCCTCAATCAAGATCGTATCGTCCAGAGCACCTGCAAATACACAATCAGAGCTTACGATACGCTAAACAAACATTCATGATTTACATTTCCATTCACACACAAATAGAGTATACGTATATACGTACGTACATATACGTACATGAAAATATACTAAGGGTGATGCTACTCATAAGAGATTTGGAACAAAATGTGAGGATTGACTTGTACTTAGTTTATACAGCCTATATATGGATATGGGACTCCTAGTGTTTGCATGCTCTCAAGGAAAATATATAATATATATATATATATATATATATATATATATATATATATATATATATATATATTACCTTTTATATACGTTTTCGTATATATATACTTTATATACTTTATATATATATACGAAAACGTATATAAGGTAATATATATAAAGTATATATATACGAAAACGTATATAAAAGGGAATATATATATATATATATATATATAATATATATATATATATATATATATATATATATATATATATATAAAATATATATATTTATATATATATCTATATATATATATATATATATATATATATATATAATATATATATTATATATATGTGTGTGTGTGTGTGTATATATATTAGATATGAATTTATGTATATTGTGTAGAGGAATGAGAGTGGTGCTAGTGATATTGGTAGTGAGTGTGTGAGAGAGTGGTGATGCATGTGTGTGTATGTGTTTGAGAGTGTGTGTGTGTGTCTATATGTATATAATATCTAAATGTGTGTGTGGTGTATATATATATATATTATATATATATATATATATATATATATATATATATATATATATATATTTTTTATATATATATAAAAAAAATGTATATTTTTTTTTATATATAAAATTATCTAATATATATATATATATATATATATATATATATATATATATATATATATATATATATATATATATATATATATACGAAATTGTATACAAGGATATATAAAAGTATATACGGAACGTATATAAAGGAAATTATATATATAGGAAATATATATACGAGAATATATATGAGTTATATCTACGAAAATGTATATAGGAAATATATATAAGAGTTATATACAAGGGGATGTTGTCATGACCTGCACCCTAGAGTAAGGGCACAAGAAGTGGGTACGTCCAGCCTACGCCGCAGTGTCGGCGGTAGAACGCTGTCCTAGGTCAATCATCTAACAATATATAAGGTACATGTACAGTATATACACTCCGAATGGAGGTGACTTAGTAAATACAGTCTCAATTACAAGATAAAACTAAGGTAGATAGTACGGAAAGGAAATATGATAGACGTGAAAACAGAAAATGAGTTCAACATCCAACACATCTAGAGAGAAACAAACAACATCATAGAGTCACAAATATATAACTATAAGCTACTACAGTCTAAAACAAAAGCTGGACCGCAGTCCAGACAAGCCTAACTAAGCTAACTACTCTGGGAGTACAAAGTCTAGTAGCTCAACTATCAGGCCACAGTCCTGGCTAAGTCTCCATCTGTCTCGACCCCATAGTAGATCGAGCAGTCTGCCTCAGAAATATCTGTAATATGTCAACGGTATCCTGTCAGAAAAATGAGCAAGTACAAACACTAACAGCAGTTCCATATGAATTGACAAATTCTATAAGAGACAGTATAATAAAATACAAGACAAAGATATGGGATGACTTAGGAGCCATTCGAAAGCCGAGTTACAACCCGTAAACCAAACACGGACCGGGGTTGTAACCCTTCCCCCGAACAGAACTTAGCCTCCAGTCAAGGTATAGCATAAGAGCATGTAGAACATGTGAAATACGGGACAAAATCAACAGGAAATATATGACAGAATGTGAGTACTGAATAGAACGATAATATATATATATATATATATATATATATATATATATATATATATATATATATATATATATATATATATAGGATGACTTGGAAACTATTCGAAAACTAAGTTACAACCCGTAAACCAAACAAGGACCGGGGTTATAACTTTTTTCCTGAACAGAACTTAGCCTCATATGATAAATAGATATAAAATGTGACTTGAATTATTAGAGCGTTATGTGATCGGCTTGGGAAATATTACAGGACAAGCTATCCACTTGGCTCGACAATCACAAGAAAATCTGGAAAGGGTCATGCCGGCCAACCTGGATAACAAGCACATGAATAGATCTCGCTACACCCTACGTGAGGTGAGAGTGGCACAAGCACATGAATATAGTGACAGGAGGCTTTGATCACATAGCCCCTAATAATTCCCCACCCCCGAATAGTATAATGGATCTGGACATGACACGTCATGACACGGGATTCCATAAGAGGGTAGCAAGTCCCCTTAGGAATCGGTGTAAATACAAGTACAGGGAATAAGACAGAAAATGTACCAATATACCAAGAAAATCTCGGAACAACATCTCATGACATGATCCAACATATACTAGTCCGTGAACTATCGTGACTGGAAATCGAGTAAGACACTACAACTGAATCGGATATAGCATATATCAAGACAATAAAAACTATCATGAATGTACTCGCCTGTGGCCCTGAGCTAATAAGGTGAATAGATGCTCAAAGTAATCACAAACCTAAAGATGAGATACCATAAGTCCAAATAGGGTTTAATAATGAAAGAAAAGCTAATCTAGTCATGATATGCAAGTCTAAGTCAAAACTAGGTCAAACTAAGTCACACCAAGCTAAACTAGATCATACTAGGTCATAGTGAGACAAACTAGGTCACACTAGAACAACCAAGGTTAAACAAGCTCACAGGAAGTCAATCCAAGTCAAACTAGGTCAATCTGGGTCAAGGGGTAACTTACAGTTGACTTTTGGTCAACTGGTCAACTCTAGTTAACTCTAGGTCAAACCTAGGTCAAACTAGTCTACTGTTGACTAACTGTTTACTTCCAATCAACTGGTCAACTCTGGTTTGGTTTCGGTTCAATTCTAGCCATTATTAGGCTAAGTTTGACTTTCAGTTGACTTTCGTTGACTTTTGGTCAAAACGGTCAACCGAGGTCAAAACTAGTCTGAGGGCACTAATCCTAACCATTACCAACCAAGAGAACCTATTTCTAGCCACATCTTAAACTATCTAACTCAAAATTTATAATTACCCCATTACCTTAACTTACCTTTACCAAGATAATTTCCATTACCTTGCCCCAATACAACGGTAACCCATCTATACCTTGGAATACTAACATGGGCTTCTTAGGGTAGCTAGACACTAACCTATCTAACTATTACCAACAATAAATTCCTACTATCTTGGACATCAAAACTATCTTTTTTAATATGTTACTTTCCTACACATTACCATAAGGTAATCTTGAGATATCAAGATACCACATCTAACATAACCTATTCTTCTAAACCACACTCACTCTTCCTCACAAACATCATCTATCTAACCCCCATCTATCTTAGAATGCTACTACTAAAATAACTCTCAAAACTAACTCAAACATCTACCACAAACCCCTAATGTATCTTAACATGACATATAACATAA
>JANAVB010016599.1:18065831-18068331 GCA_029216955.1 Iris pallida | reverse complement strand
ATAAAATATGGTGTAGGAAAGAAATGAAACATGGCAAGCTTATATACAAAAAAAAATATTTTGGAATTTATTTTTAAGAAGCATTCAGATAGTTATAACCTACAGTCACATTAGGTGTATGCATGGAAGATTAGTGAAGGCTTGCTATTACTCTTGGTGAAGGAAACTCTTGGCAAGAGCAACCCAAGGTTATGGTATCAATGAAACAACATAACAAGTTCATTGCAAATAAACTTGCTCACTCAAGTTCATAACCAAAGAAACAACCTAATACCATTTAATACATAAAAGAAACATGCCAAGAAGCTACTGCTACATGAGCATGGAGAGGAACACGTGCTGTGTAGCAACCCATGGTTAAGCTCCATACATGAGCTTACTAACACAAGCTCCCAACTAAGATTTGGGTCCAACAAAAGAACTCATGGCAAGGCACATACAAGTTTGGAAACGAACACAAGGAGGAGGAGAAGATGATTACCTCTGTCGTGGGAGTGCCACGACAGCGAGAGAGGCATAGGGGGGGGTCTCGACGACGTGACGGAGACACGTCCCGTCGACGTGGAAACGTTGGAAAACCGTCACACGTCGGGAACGCGTGCGTACGGCTTCGAAACACGGGAAGGGGATCGGGAATGAGCACCTCGCTGCCTGGGGGGTCGCCAGCCTAGGGGGTAGTCCGACGGTGCCCGACCTCATACGCGGCGGCACGGGAAGCACGCGGCAGCCGTGACAGCAGTTGTAATAGCAGCTCGTACAGCAGCAGTTGCTACTAGGGGTAAGCAATTCGCGGTTCTAAAACCGTAAACCGATCTGAACCGACCCGATAATGAATTTCGGGTCGGTTTTTGAAAAAATGGGTCAGATAACAGTTCTCAGATATAAATTCAACGGTTAACGGGTCGGTTAACGGGTTGACAAAACGGATCCCGAACCGACCCGTAAACCGTTTGGCAAAATTACCAAAAACCCATATGATTCAGACCACCCTATATAAAAAAAAACCCTAATCTATTCTCTCTCCTTCATTTCTCAAGAGCCGCCGCTCCTGCCTCCTTCTCCGAGTTCTCTCACCTGCGAGGAGGAAAAAAAATTCTAATTCCTCTCTCTCCTTCGTTCCTAAAACCCTAATCCATTCTCTCTCCTTCATTTCCCTTAAGAAGAAGCTACTGCTCCTTCTTTGAGTTCTCTCACCTGTGGAGAAAACCCTAAAATCCTAATTCCTCTCTCTCTTTTGTTCAACCGCGACGGCGCGACTCTCTGGGTTGTCTTACTCGTCTCTTCAGTCTTCTACTCAGGCCCTGATCAAGCCACCGGAGGAAGCAGCTCTGCTCGGATCTAACCTAGATCGGTTGAGTTCTAACCTAGATCCGTTGAGATCTAACCTAGGTCCGTCAAGATCTAACCTAGATCTGTTGGGATCTAACCTAGATCTGGTAAATTCCAACCTAAATTTGTAGATCTGTTAATTTCTAACAAAATTTATTTCTTTTGTTATTTTTTTCCTTGCTTCGGTTAGTAATTACCTAGATCTGTTAATTTCTAAGATAACTCTGTCGAGTAGAGTCTTCGGGTTTTTTTATAATTAATTTCTTTTTTTCTTCTTTCATAGTTGCATTTGCGTGAACTAAGGAAAAGGAAGGAGTACAATCTTTGTTGCACATATATTCGGTTCTCTAGCATATTACTGTCTCACTGTAAGTCCTCCAAGTGCTGAAATCTGAATATTGTTTGATATATAGAATATGCAGGGTGTTCAGTGTTACTTGCTTACTGCTGCTCGCTGCTGCAAAAAAAAAATACTGCAAAAAAATGCTACAAAATTGCAGGTTGTGCTATATGATGCTTATTAGATGTTTGGGACTATTTGTGCATATAATATTGTTACAATATGGTTCTCACTATCTGTTACAGTTAATTTGGGACTGTTTGTGCTTATATGATGCTTATTAGATGCTTAATCGAATTATCTTAGATAATTTCTGAGTTGGCTAAACTGTCATAGATAATTTGGGACAGTTTGTGCTTATATGATGCTTTAATTTCAAAGTTGGCTTGACTGTCATTGTTAATTTGGGACTGTTTGTGCATATATGATGCTTAATCCATATTATCTTAGATAGTTTCGGAGTTGGCTTAACTGTCATAGATAATTTGTACATCTTTCGACAAAAAATTCTACGTTTCCTAGTAGGGTTAGGTAAGGGTTAGGTAGCTTAGGTTACTCATTTAATTATGTGATGTTTAATAGGGTGCACCAGTCAATGGCAATAAGTTTATATTCATGCAATGTGCGTATTCTTCCTTTTATTGAAATTTTACATTCTTAGTTCTTATTTGAAACACATTTTTTATTATAGATGTCGCACGAAGGTGATCCTCCTCTACCACCAACTAGTTCTCAAGGCATTAATGAGCCAATTTCTAATCCTAATTCGAGTCTTCGGGTTACTAGAAAACTTAGAAAAAGGGCTCCGTTTTGGACAGATTTTAATAAGAT